>JAVIWB010000839.1:0-183126 GCA_031893035.1 Dermolepida albohirtum | reverse complement strand
ATCATCGATATCAGCATATCTTCTTTGAATCATTTGTTAAATCATTTAGGATTTAAATTTGTGAGAGACAATGATTGCAGAGCTTTAATGGAGAAAAGTCATATAAGGTGAATATTGCTTTCCCTTATATGTTGTCTTTCTAGATGAGACGTGGACCCAATAAAAGAAGATCGTGGCAAGATGCGAACATGAAAAATGTTAAAAACTTGAACAATATGATGGTAAACTTTTATAATTCTTCATGCAGGTAATAAAGATGAATTTATTGAAAATGCAAGTTTGATATTTCCTTCAGTAATTTCCTTCTTTAATCATAATGGATAATGCGGCTTACCAGTGTATTACTTAAAAGGCCAACATGTCAAAATTGTAAAAAAGCAAAAATATATAATAATATCGACCATGAACCTACAATGAGAAAATGTGGACTGCTTGAAATAGCAAGGCGGCATAAAAAAGCAAAAGGTCTATGAAATAGATGAATTGATAAGAAGAGCTGGCCATGAAATACTCTGAATTCCACCATATTGTTAAAGACTTAACAATATTAAAATTAAAATGTTGAAGTATATATTATGTATATTATTGTTATTATGTGTTTCATGAATATTGTATTATGTAATGTATTTTATATAGTAATATTTATTTTTTCTTATACGCAAATTAAAGTACATACACTGGTTGGCAGTAACTTTTGTCGTTGTGTACACATTGTAAGTCAGGGGACCGAGATCGACCTACCTGATCGGCTGCGTCGTTGTAGCTGTCGTGAGTGTCCCCAGCTTCCCCAATACAGTGGAAGGTTAAGTGTCGAATATTTCCCTATATTGGGTATGGGTACTTCGATGCGTTGAACGTGAAGCGAGGTATTTTGAACTGTTTTGTTGCGTGCGTACTTGAACGTATATTTGTGCGTATAGAACTATTTGAACTGTTTTTCTATTTAGTATTTGAACTGTTATATTTATACTTGTAGAATTATGTGCACATGCATTTCCACATATCAAACACTTTCTTGTTCAAAATAAAATTATTTAAAACATTTCTGTGTTTTATTTCAATTAAATAAGGCTCGCAAAACAACTACTTTAATACAAACCATTGTGCATTCAATGCAATCGAACTTTTTTGGGCACGTGTAAAAACGCACTACAATAAACATGTTGGGGAAGAAGGATATAAAGATGAAAATGTTTTAATAATATGGCAGCAATCTTTAAATATCTGCACACTTAGTTTTTGGAAGCAATGCATTCGACATACTGATGCATTAATAAGGATATGGTATGAAAGAGAAGCAAACTTTGACGAAGCTGAATTTGTTTTTTCTGTAAATACAGATTCAGAATCTGCCGTTGATGAAGACGGACAATGAATAAACTATATCAGGCTATTTATTTTTATCTAGTTTTACTATGTTAAAATTTAAAATCTTATTTACTTTTCATTTAATAAACGAGCTACTTCTTGTGATGTATTTAATAATCATTTGAATAACATTTCATGACAAATTTCTCCATACATTTTTATTTTTTTCCGATGTGGTTTTTAGACTTTCTAAGGTGTTTCAGATAAGAACTTCTCAGGTTATATCCGATCACGTGATCGGAAAACATTCCTGGTTTCAAATTTATCCCTAACTATTTCTGGTTACAATAGGAATATTACAAGGGACGAAATTAAGGACTGATTATATACACTATCGCTCACTAAAGTATGGACAGCAACTATATCAAGCAACAACAAGAAAAAAAAAATAAAAATATCAATGAAATTGAACAAAAATTAATATTTATTGATTTTTTATATAATAGAAATTAAAATTACAACTAATTAAACTTATTCCTAATAAACATATATTATATTAATTATACTTCCTTTTCATCGAAGAAACCACCATTCGCGGCGATTACAACTTTTGTTATTCGGAGCATTCTTTTTATTAATTTTCTTATTACATCTGGTGTAATGTTATTCCATTATTTTTGTAAAACATTACAAAGCTCTTCCTTCGATGTTGGAATTCTTTTCTAGCTCTTCTATCGAGTTCATCCCATAGTAATTCAATGGGGTTGAGATCCGGACTCTGAGGCGGCCATGTCATAACTTTCAAAATATTTTCATTTTTCTCCGCCTCAAGGTAATTTTTACACAACAACGGCATGTGTTTGGGGTCATTACCATGCATAAATTCAAAGTTATTACCGATTAATCGCAGGCTTCCTCATAATACCATCTATTTTTATCAAATCTCCCAATCCGGCTAATCAAAAACAGTCCCAGACTATAAGAGAACCACCCCCATATTTCATCGTTGGAGCTATGCAATCTGTTACCTTTTTTCTCGCGCCGATCATCTGACGAAAATTCTTCTCTTTTGCCCGAACACTTCAAATTTCGATTCGTCACTCCACAGTACGTTCTTCCACTCATCGATTGTCCAATGTCCAATTACGGTGTAAGCTTTGCCATTGAAGTCGTTTCTGCTTATTTCCACGTTGTAATGGTTTCCGTGAGGCAACGCAACCGTGTAAATTTGTTTTCACTAATCGACACAGAAATTTTTTTAGCATGGCCCTGATTAAATCCGGCTGTTATTTCAGGTGCCATTAATTTTATATTTCTATTGCTAATTATTTTAATTCTTTCGTCGTCAGCTTTGGAAGTACCTCTCGATGGTATCGGCCGATTACGGTCTTCCATACTGCCAGTTTCTCGAAACTGACAAATTGTGAGATTCACTGTCGATTTTTTCACTTTTAATTTTTCGGCGATACCGCGAACTAAATACCCCTCGCGATGCAAAGTAAGTATCGCTGATCGTGTTCCACTATCAAGCGGCTTTCCCTGTGGCATTTTGCAAATAGAAATTACACTATTCGCTTACAAAATATATAACTTCACACAAGCACGTTCAGTCATCTACTGATAGGCACAAGTAGGTAGTAATCGGGTAACCGACTCATTTCAGGTAAATTTCTATACTTTAGTCCCTTCTTAATGACTGTACCACTAATGCTGATTATATATAGTTGAAATTATGGTACAATGCTATTGAGATGCAATATCAGGTAATTATAGTTATTGTTAGATAAAATTGTTTCTATCATATTATTTGGAGAATATATACAATTACAATACATATTTGTATTTATTATTATAGTTATATTATTTTGTATTTATAAGGTATAATAATACTATCGCTATTTATTGACATTAATATGATTTTTATGATCATTATATAAAATTTAATCAAGTGTCCATACTTCCACGAGCGGGAGTGTATATTGTTATATAAAAAAGTATGTGTTAATTTAAGCCCTACATTGGACTGCGCCAAATGTTATATAAAAAAAAAGTGTGGGTATATGTGAATTTAATTTTATGTGTTTGTAAATTAAATTGATGTATATAAATTAAATCATTCAAGCTTCACGTTGGAACATCAAATGTTATGTAATCTTTAACTGAACATTAGTAAATTAAATTGATACTTGTTTATATAAATATATTTTTTATAATATTTTATTTGTTTTACTTTACTTTTTCTCTAGGATTAAGTCCTGCTGCATTCTGATGAAACCCAATTTATAATAATTTTCAAATAAATATATTATTAAAATTTATATTTTCTTTAATGCACCTATTTAACGTTTGCAGCAATTATCATTACTTTAAAATAATATAAGGCTTTATTTTATATCAACACAAAGATATATATTCTAGCAACATTTACTAAAAAAATCTATGTATGCTTTGTTATATTTTCACAAGTGTGTTTAAAATTAAATGGAATAATACTAGCCATATAGTATGTGCACATGCAACATATACATATGTATATAAAATCAAAACGTAATAGTGTCACATATTCAATAAGTTTATCGGCTGAAGAAGGGAATGAAATGGACCTGTAATTAGAGATGTCATTTCTATCATATTTTTGCTTTTGGATGAAAATAACTGTTAAGTATTTAAAATTAAAATTTTGCTTTTTGATTTTCGGCACGCTGCTCTTGAAAGGTATTTAGTTGTTTAATAACATATGTATGTATGTATGTACTATATACATATGTTCGAACACAAATGGTTTTCACATACGTTGATCTTGTTTTGTACGCAAATATATATAGATATCTTTTTTTCGTGATTAATTTCAAAAAACTTTCTCATATTCACTTGTACCACAACTTTTAAAGTAGCTATAATATCGATTACTTGACTTTTCTGTGTAGAATGCTTCGAACTTATTGCTTCCACTTCTAATATTTTATATTGACGATTAAAGGAAATTTTCCAGCTTTTGTCACATCAAAGTAGCAAGTTCTTCTAATAAATTTAATATCCTATTTAAATTTTAAAACTATTCTTTGAGCGTTTAAAAAAATTAATCATGTATATCATATATCTTTGATTGTGTTGTAGATTGCAACTAAGGAATATTAAACTTTGTTATCTACAACAGAAACAAAAACATGAAATGTAAATGCAACTACAAATATAATTAAACAAGTATACACTATAAAAAAAGAGAGAATCAGGATAATATTTTTTGACATATATGACAGAAGTACTTTTAATGAAATACTTGTTTCTACAATCGGAATGCTGAATGTGTTGACGAATGAGTCCGTACAACCAATTAGTTAATTTTGCTTTTAAGTAAATGAATCAGCACCATATTCTCTTCTGTTATCAAGGTTATCCAAAGAATGTCGCTGAGGAAAAGTTGTTATTTTACGCCTCATTTAGAACAGAAGCATGAAATTTAAATGAGAGACACTTCAAAAATCAGAGATATTTCAAAAAGCAATTTCTCAACCCTTTAACGATAGCTGCAAAACTGCCTTAGTATGAAAAGCCCAAATATTTAATTGCTGTAGAACAAATATCAAAAATTTGATTATTAAATTGTAATGATGAATCGAATACAACACTAAATCTTTAAGAGAATGGATAAATTTATAATCCAAAGCAAATACTTTCAGTAAAGGACAGAACTTTGTTCAATTATTAACCTTCAGGAAACAACAACCGTTTAATCGTATCCTTTATTCTAATTTACGATGAATTTGATGAAATAACAGATTTGATTCTTCCAAACGGTATGATAAGTAAGCCTCACGACTCAAATCGACTGAGACCGCAGCAAAGTTACAGAGGTCTTTTAAAATTTTTTCCTATCATTTCCATGAACATAAGCACTCCGCATTTTAAAAGTACGTAATTAAAAAAGGACTCCCTTTCTTCGTAACATATTTGATCTCTATTTTAGTTGATAGTTACTTAATTTTATTTTATTTAAATATTTGTTTTTGTTTTTCTTTATCCTGATAATAGGTTTACCCGTTGGATAAATAAAAATTACTATTGTTATTATAGACGCTCTCTGCAATAATTTTCTTTAATTACTATGATATTTAAACTATTTTTGTAAGATAGATTACTTTGTATAAGCCACTTTTACCAGAATATAAACCAATCAAAACATGTACATTGAAAGGAAGAATAACAAAACCTTTATTTCATATAAAAGTTTAAAGCTATATGTCATTTCAACCTTGAAGCAATATTTTAATCATTGGTTTAAAATATACTATTTCTTTTCCCACGAACACATTAAGGAATAGCGATGATTTTTAAACAGCTAATAGAATCAACCCTGATTGAAATTGGAAGATTTTTGTCATTTTAACTAGTCAAATAAACTTAGAAGTGTTATAAAATTTGTGACTAAATAGAAAAATCAAAAAAATTTCATGACTGATTGCTCTATAAGGCGAAAATTAAGTAAAATTCTGATCGAAACAATTTCTTTGGGGAATCCATTGAAGGTGGCACAAAATCTGGTAGGCAAAGAATAAATAAAATTGAAAGTTAGTGTTGACAGATTGTAAAGTTAAGAAATTTCTATTGATCTCTATAAAGATACCAATAAAAATCTTAATGCAGCTATCCGCGCGAAAATACCAAAAAATTTTGCAAACATCTATTGCTACGACAATTTCAGGTAGAAATTTCGTTGAGTTATCGAAAATTGTTATTTCAGGCCTTTAGACGTTCATCCTAGTCTGGATCTAGCACCATATGTAGACAAAATAGTCACGAGGTGATGTGAAAACTGTTATTAGAACTGAGTTTGAGGAGTTGCCCAAAGAATTTTTTAAAAAAAATCTCTTTGAAGAGACTATAAATTACTTATAAAGATAGCGAAAGAACGAATGTAAGAAAATAAATATTTTTCATTGTTATCTGTCTTCTTCATATCTAGATAGATTATATAAACATCGGCTCTTGTAGTATAACAATAAAAAATTGCAAAAATTTTAATAATATTTACAGAGACAGCATATTATACAACTTCCTGCGACCCTTGACACCTTTGTATTATAACTTCTTAATTCAAACTATTAAACATACATCCCTTAAGAAGAATCTTTAACTGTTGAGCCAAATACTTTATAAAAAAAATATACAGCAATAGAATTATTATGTATGCTGCTGTACAGGGTTAACCTTAAAAATTGGTGTTAGATTTGTTATAGAAACAAAAAACATTAGAAGAAATTATGCAAATTGATTAAATTACTATATTTTTATTAATTAACCCACATATATTTTATCATAATAACGACCTCAAAGTTTTGAACCTAAAACTATCACAAATTATTTGATTTAAAATTCCAAGATATAACTTTAAGAATAAGTAAAGCGAAGTAGCGCTTTGGTTATACAGAAAAAAATATATTATGTTTTTGTTTCAGTTAAATATCTTCGAGAAGTAACTCCTTATTTCCGAAAAGCCAGTATTATTTCAGAGGTCGGATGGGAACTGCAAAGAGGATTTCTGTCTGGTGCTCCACCTGCTGTTAGATCACCACAACGAGCAGACACTCGGTATCTTCCGCTTCAACTCTGTCATCTAGCGAGAAATTTTAGATACCCTGACCCTGGTAAGCTTTTTTATTAAAAATTATTTCATCAAAAATTATAAAACTTCCCGAAAACAAATATTTCCTTAGCACTTACATGCAATCATATCATGATATATTTTTGCTAATCTGAACTTATGTATTTAAAGTAAAGAAGCACATTTGGAGTAAAGCGCACTTGCATTATTATAAAGTATACAAATTAACATTCCACATACTATCTCCTACCGCGTTACTGATATAACTTCTGACGTTTCGTACTCACTCGCATGGGACATATTCAGGGCTCAACTACTGCTACCGTTTGTTGCACTGAAACAGTTTCAGTGCAACAAACGGTAGCAGTAGTTGAGCCCTGAATATGTCCCATACGAGTGAGTACGAAACGTCAGAAGTTATACCAGTGACGCGGTCCCAGCCCGGAAGCCCAAAAGGAGATAGTATGGACCACGACCGCGGAAGTCTACGTACCAGATTAACATTTCACATTTTATCTTTAAGGAATTACATACGTATGTTGCATTATAGTCCGTAGTATAGACATAAGTTGATATAACAAAAAATTTTCTAAAAGTATTTATTTCTCCTGTTTTGAAAATATTTATTCAATTTCGTATCAGAAAAAAAAGGGTACGTAAACACATTCACTAAATCAAAAACATATCTTGTACCTTTTGATAACCCATTTGGGAAATGTTTTCCTTTCTCCTATAATTATTATTGCTGCGATTTGGTCCTTATGTAACGGGTGTTTTTTAAGAGCTTGAGAACTTGAAATGATAATAAAAGACAGAAATATCGTTGGAATGAAATTTTTTTTATTATAATCTGGTAGATAATTTCATGGAATTTGTTTTTTAAATATGATTGCCGGCATATGTCCGCCGCGGCTACGAGTTACATGGTCCATTCGATCAGTCCAATTTTTGACTACCTTTTCCAATAAATTTGGCCGTATGGTGTCAATGGTGGCTTGAATATTGGCTTTCAATGCTTCAAGAGTTGCTGGTTTGTCGCCATAAACCCATGACTTAACATAGCCCCATAAAAAGTAATCCAGAGGCGTTAAATCGCACGAACGAGGAAGCCAGTGACCAGGACCACTTCTGGAAATAAAATTGCTACCAAATTGATTTTGCAATAAATCGATTATTAGGCGCTGTATGGCAAGTTGCGCCGTCTTGTTGGAACCAAATGTTGTCGATATTTAGCTGATTCATTTTTAGAAACAAAAATTCAGTCAACATGGCTCGATAGCGCTCGTCATTCACCATAACGGCAGCTTCTTCCTCATTTCGAAAGAAATAAGGACCAATGATGCCGCCAGCATGTAAACCGCACCAAACAGGCAATTTTAATGGATGTAATGGTAATTCGTTAACGGCTTGAGGATTGTCTTCGCTTCAAATACGGCAATTTTGCTTATTGACGTAGCCATTTAACCAGAAATGAGCTTCATCACTAAACACAATTCTTTGATAGAAATGCTCATCTTCAGCCAGTTTCAAATAAGCCCAATCAGCAAAAATGCGACGCAAACGATAATCGTTAGCCAAGATCTTTACGTAAAATTTTCCACGTAGTCGAAGGACAAAGGCCAATAAGTTGAAAACGACGGCGAATAGACATTTCGGCGTCTTCTTCAATACTTCGTTTTACAGCAGCAATATTCTCTTCAGTGCGCACATTTCTTTATCTTATTGACGGTTTTGAATCGAGAAGAGTAAAATTAATGCGAAAACGATCAATAACTGCACGAATTGTCGCTCACTAGGCTGATTATGTTAACCGTAAAATAGACGAAGTGCTATGAACTTCACGAACAGATTTATTTTTTTTAAGTAAATTTCCATAACTTGGAGGCGTTGTTCTGGCGTTAAACGATTCATAATGACTTGCCAAACCTTACTGAACAGAAACATCGACACAGTTTGACATTATCAGCTGTCAAACCATAGTTATCGATATCGATGGTTCTCATGCACCTTAGAAAACACCCATTAGATGTCAAAAAATTGACGATGATTGGTTTTTTTATTTTTGAAGAAACAGTTATACTATTTTTCATTTGATTATTAATTATATACATCACCTGTTGCATGTGAAGACAATCTACAAATCAAACTAGGAACAAGGATTGGACTAGTTAATCAGAAACTAATATTTAAAATAGTTACGAAATATTTTCAATAAAGACTAGAACTACTACAACTAAAACCTTATTTATTAAGTTTATACCATAATACTTTTATTACTTTCCATAACTTTATACTAAAGCTGCTACAGTTGTTCAAAGAGATAATGGAAGCAGTTTTTGAGACCGTCTTAAAAAACCTCTCTAAGGACTTAACAACATCCAATTCTGTCTTTGTTTCCTTGTGGGTGTAGAAAGGTTTCATCAGAATAATACAGAGTTAAAAAAATTCTGTCACAACAATGCAGTGAAGCTGCCACCGCTATCAGCTTAAATCTTTCTGGAGATTAACTGCCGCAAAATTTCTTTAAAATAACTAGCAATTACTGTGGGCCCTAAAATGCGCAATGTTTAAGAAAGGTTGCGAGACCGTTAAACGTGGTCCTTTTCGAATAATTATTGCTCTAGTGTTGATGATTTTCTTAATAAGCACAGCAATGCGACCATCTCAACCATCTTACAACTTGCAGCTTCCTCGACCATCTTTAAACTCTTTATACCATCGCAAACAAACTAATCTTGTTTGTAAGTTTATTTCTTGTTTCATATTTCGAGTTATATTATACAATAAGTAAATAAATATATACATCTTTCTCTGTAACTAATATCTATTCTCTCATGTAGTAACGTAAGTTCATGTTAACGTCCATATCCTGCCATCTCCAGAAACGTATTGTCTCTATGGGGTCGCTTTCGTTTTATTTGAGCTTATTCACTTACACTTCGAACTGACACCCGCAAGGTATTATTTGTGGTATGAATAGGTAATGTGCTTCACCTATTGTTTGTGATGATTGCATTTCGATGGGATCTAGTACCCGAGTTAGTATCAATAGTCAATTTAATTGAACAGGTTTTTGTCTAGATTTGATTTATTAGCAAATTTGTTAAGCTATTCACAAAACAACATGTTAAACCCGCCTACCATTTCATGATTTTCTGTTAATATTCCTTTAATGCTTGATTTCAATTTATGGTTCTTAATTTTGACGTAAGATCAAAATTTCATGGAAGGTGACAATGATAACGTGAAATGCCGATATTAATTACTTATTTTAATTACCTGGTCATGAACTTTAGCTGATCCGTCTTGTCTGACTTAATAAATTTTTGATTCGTAAATCATAGCTTCGATCAAAAAAGGAGGTACGAGACAAGGAAACTGAATGTTAGTAGTATCCACATGTTCCCCTTGTCTACGAACCAATGTTGAAAAAGTATAGTGGAAAATTATTTAATAGTTCAGATCTGATCTTTGATAACAGTATTAATAAAATTTTGTTTGGGTCCTCAATCAAATACGAGTTTAATTATAAACTATTAATTACGTAAGACCTTCTTCAAATGCGAGTTAATTATGAGCTTGTTTGCTATCTAGCTTAATTATGGCGTCCTCATGTTGGTCCTTAAGACCATTACTAACCTTTTGTAAATTTGAAAGATACTTGACTAGCATTTTTAGTTTTGAAATTGTTTGATTGAAATTAGAGCAACTTTTCTTAGATTATTTTATAATTCTATTGTAATAAGTTCTGTATTGATCAAGATTTGTAGAATGCTTAATATTAAATTTTAAAGTCTATTTGAACAGGCACTTTAATATATGTATTTGTGTATTTTGAAATATTTAATTGGTCTTAATGATCTAGTTACGTATACCATTAACATTTACTATATTTTATGCAAAATTTATTTATTTTAACGTTTGTTAATTACTCCATTCACTGTTTATTTATTCTCTTAGTCCAACATGTGTTGTAAAGTCGCATCTGTTGTTATTTTTTAAATCAATTTCTCCCTATTTTTTTGCAAGAAAGAATTATAACTCATTGACTTGGTGGAATGAACTATAACATACTTATCTATCTAATTCTATAAATATAAAAAGTAAGAAAAGTAAGAATTTTAATAACATTAAATATTATTACTACAAACATGGAAAATAGACTAGATGCGCTTATGATTATCGCAAAAACTACAAAAGATGATGAGTAAGAAGAAATTATATCTGGATAAAATACAAGCAATCTGGAAGAAGACAAATATTAGTACTATAGAAAACATTGGCAATAGAATAGTAGCATCGTGGAAGTTTATCAGGGCGATCTCCATCATACAATCATGAGAATAAGAGTAAAGATTCTACCTTACAGCGAATTCCATGAACGAATTTTTTGTCAGATAGGAGTGGAAACTACCAACAATATTATCAGCCCCATATTTCCATTGTTTCTACTGCAATGCTTATCTATATAATAAAGAATGAAGAAGCTGTATATATTTATAATTTTTTACCTTGTTGTTATCATTGATTCTAGTGTTATAATATTCGTGTAAGTTTTCTTGATGATGGTGTTTATGAATGTTGGTGGATATTTGTTTTGAGCTAATATTTTTCTAATATCGGTTAATGTTTGTGGTCTGTATTCTGCGTCAGTTAATTTTATGGCTCTATCTGTTATTTCGGTTACTACATTTTTTTGTGTTGTATTGATTGTCATGGGTTGTAGTTTAGGTATCTATTTGATGCTGTGGGTTTATGGTATAATTTACTGTGTATTTTATTATTGTGGTTTACTAAAGTATTATACAGAAAATTTAGTTCATGATTGTTTTCTAATTCAATTGTAAAATGAAATTTGGTGTGATATCTATTAAATTGTTGTAAAATGTAGTTCGCTTTTATTTAGGGATGCATGCTATGCAATCATCTACGTAATGTTTGAAAAAAATCGGTTTAAATTGTAAATTTGTGATTACTTACTGTTGAAGTTCCTCTATTACTAATTGTGCTATTGTACTGGATATAGGTGATTCCATCGCGCATCCGTGTTTTTGTTTAAAGAAATTATTCCTAAATTGGAAATATATCGTATTTAGTGTCATTTCTACCGCTTTTATAAATTCTTCTAAAGGTAGATCGGTATTCAGTGTATTCCACCGTTTGGTTATGGCTTGAATAGCTAAGTCAATGGGAATATTTGTGTATATTAATGTGATACCTAGGGAAACTAATATATGATCATTTAGTATGTGCAAATTGTTAATAAACTGTTTTGAGTTCGAAAGAATTTTTTATGTAGAATTTATTTTTATTTATGATGTTTGTGATTAAATCAGCTTGATATTTTGAAAGTTTGTATAACGGACTTTGTATACATGATACTATTGGCGCTGTGGGATGTTTGGTTTGGGCAGTTTTGGCAATCCATAAATTTTAGGTGCTTGTGCGTTGTTGATTTTTAGATCTTTTCCTGTTTCTGTGTGAAGTATAATTATTATTTTCCCAGTATTTAATAAGATTATTGTTTAATTTTCGAATTTTATTTGTGGGATCATTTGGTAACTGTGTGTATATGGTTTCATCATTTAAGTGTGTGTACATTTTTGTATTATAATGTTGTATTCATTATTACTGTTTTATTGCTTTTATCTGCTTTTAGGATCATGATTTGTGGATTGTTTTCAGTGAATTTCTTCGTGATAGCTGCATTTTTGTTTAATGTGGTTTGTTCATGTGACATTGGTGGTTTTGAAGACTGTATGTAGTTTCTTATAGTATTGTTGATCTTAGTTTTAATCGAATTTTTATTTTCATCTGTCAAGAGACTAATTGAGAATTCTATGTTAGCAATTATGTTGTGACCAGGAATATTCTTATTTAATATGTGTTGCAGTGCAAATTTTTGGCCTATTGCATTCACTATCAAAAACTTTTTATTGGTAATTGAAGTATCAGTTATGACATTTATATGCGAAAAATAATATCTGCCATATCCACCCTTTTGTTAAAATTTTTAATGACATTTTGACATAATTGAGGCTCTATCTCACCAATGGCACGACTAATTTCATTTTTCAAAGCAGGAATTGATTGTGGATTATTTTTATAAACCTGACTTTTCATATAACCCCAAAGAAAATAGTCTAATGGTGTCAAATCACATGATCTTGGTGGCCAATTAACATCATCGTTTCTTGAAATTACACGTCCAGGAAATTTTTCTCTCAATAAATCAATTGATTCGTGTGCAAAGTGAGGTGTAACGCCATCCTGTTGAAACTACATATCCTCTAGATCAATATTCATTAATTAATGCCACAAAAACTGGACTATCATCCGACGATATCGACCACCATTGATAGTTACAGCTTCATCAGCAGTATTTTCAAAGAAGTAACGTCCAATTACACCATCTGACCATAATGCACACCAAAAAGTAACTCGTTTAGGATGCATACGTTTGTCACGAATAATTCGTGGATTTTCCTCACCACCAGACACAGCAATTTTGTTTATTAACTTAGCCACCAAGTTCAAAATGTGCCTCATCGGAAACCATTATGTTATGAGAAAAGTCAGCTGGTTGTTCATTGATGAAATTGACAAATGAACGACCTTTTAAAAGATCTAATGGCTTCAGTTCCTGTGTTATTTCAACCTTATATGCCTTCAGAGCTAAATCCTTGTGTAAAATACGCCATGTTGTTGATCTATTAAGTTCAAGTTGTTGTGTCGTCTAATGGACAGGATCTTCAGCATCACTTTTACGAACCAAACCAATATTTTTTTTATGAACGACCACTACGACTGCATTTTTCACTTTCTCGATCTTCCACGGAACCGTTTTCTTGAAATTTTTTAATAATTCGACCAATAGTACTTTCAGATGGACATTTATGTAAACCATAAAATTCACGTAATTTTCTAAAAACTCTTTTCACAGAATGCTGATTTTCATAAAATAATTCAACAGCTTGAACGCGTTGTTGTATCGTGTACGAAGCCATTTTTATAAATGTCATGCATCACACTCCTTAAATACCCACATACCCAGACAAATTCAGTGCGCCATCTATATTTTATTTATTCTTAAAAAAATCGCGCAATTTGATTGTGTTTTGCGTGGTTGTGCTTTTTATAATAGACTGTTTAGTTTTTTAGTTTTGTATTATTAAATATTATCTTTGAAATGTGACTGATTTTTTTCGTAAGAGACATTAATGATAAGTGACTTACTTTTTTGTAAATTTAAGTGTAACTTCTCTATATTTCATTTAATCACCCTGCTTATATTTAAATTACAATCCGAAATTAAGATATTCAAAATACTCAATTTTGTTTGTTACATTTTATTTTTATGTTTGTTGTGACGTTTGTTGTTATTAAAATGAATGTGGGAAACTTTGAAATTTAGGAAGGCTGCCAATACCTATAATTTTCTGCATCTTTAAAAAATATTTGGTGGTTCTTCATTGTTGCCAGCTTCTTTTCTTCTCTGATTATGTTCTTTACAATATGGAAGACATTCATCCCGTGTGATTGTTTGATTTCTCGAAATGTCATTTCTTTTTTAGCTGAGTTAACCATATTTTCAAGTTGATTTGTACTATTCATTAGTATGTTCCTTTTTTTGCCCTCTGCCGTTTATAATTAATAATATTATAATAATAATATAATTCTTTTGTGATTTTTTTCGGCAGTGTTAATTGAGAAATTATTTCCTTTATTTCCGTTTCGGTAATATATATATATATATATATATATATATATATATATATATATATATATATATATATATATATGTATACTGCCTTCCTCAGAATTTTATTATTTTTCCAATATTTTATCTACAAAGAAACTCTTGCTAAATTTACAATACACAATTAAATTACAGTTAAATTTTTTTAAATTTTTTTGGTTAATAATTACCTGTCTCACCAATCTCCAAACATCTCCGAATATTGTCTAAAAATGTGTCACATATATAAAAAATTTTTTATAGATGATTAATCATGCTTTATTATTTTCCATATTCTGGATGTATTTTATTTCTACACATCGTTGAAGCAAGGAAATGTGTGTTTATTAGTTGTTTTGATATGAGGATAATCTCTTTTTTAATTTTATTAAAACCATGTGTATCTGTTTTCTATTTTGTGTATGCATGGTCGTCTGTTAGGAAGGATTATATGATAGAAGAATATATCGCTGATAAATTTAACGTGTTCTGTCGTTTATTGAGTTTATTCATTTCTTATGTGAATACTTTCTAATATGGTTCTAGCTTTATTGTTTTTTTCTTTGGTAATGATTTCTGTTTTTTTAAAGTTAAATGTGTTTTCTTTGATTATCTTATTTTTCCAATGCTGTAATGTTGTTAGAATATTTATGCCCATTCAATCTATCCTGTAAATATTGCATAGTTTGTCCTATATATATATGCAATATTTACAGGATAAATTGAATGAAGAAGTATATACACGAACACTAACGACATTACAGAAAAAATGGCGAAGAACGTATCTAACATACTTCATGCGACATAGAAATGATCTGTCTATTTCCAAACACCGTATTGTAACAACGCAAACCAATATGATTTAAACGACGATTATCCGTTATATATATTAAACGGATAATTGTCAATTCTGTGATTAATTCTGAATCGATAATCTTAATACAGAAATGATGTATTGTCAGTCGTTAAGGCACACTAAACCATGAATTTTTAAAATGTGCTACAAAAAAATTTGCGAATTTTTTAAAATTTTCTGTGGAAAACCATGTCATATAAAATAACATTACATTAGTGTAATTAATCGTTTCATGGCATTATTTTGCCTTATTATACATTTCTTTAACTGCTTTATTACGTTAAAATACGTATGGCATCCTTGACCCAGAATAATGTCTGTAATTCGAAAGTAATTATTTGTCAAATTTTGACTTTTGTCTGTTTGCCATTATTACTATACTTATCTCATTTTTGTGATATAAATAGAACAAACGCCACAATACAATTAAATACCCCAGATATGTTACAACGCGTCCTAAATTCAATTCCACGAAGGCTAAAACTTTATCTTCAAACCAATGGTTAGTTTCCGCATTACGTTAATTATCATTATTATTATTATTTTCATTAGACTTAAATAAAACTCGTATTTTTTTATATCATTCCTACTGATCTATTGATGGTTTTGTACCATGTTGCTAAATATATACATCTGTCCAGGTTCAAGGTGGCTTAACTAAAGACAGTTCAACACTTCTGTATTAGGATTATTGACCCAGAATTAATCACAGGATCGCCCTACCTAACGATTATCCCTAAATTTCTGACCATTCTGTGTATTTATAAATATTTTAGTATTGACTGACAAAAAAATATTGTCTGTATCTCTATTTATAATTTATTATTTTTTTCTTTGACAATTATTTATCTTTCTTCCTTCTTAGATATTTTTCGACAAAATATTCTTAGACAGCTTGAACTATAGCAGGCATTCTATTTACAAGTTTTTATAAGATTACACTAGGAATCCATTCCTTCTGGAAAATATTCCGCAAATAGTTTGTTGAAGTTAAACATACTTTTCGTATTCGTCTCTTCAACTCATCTCATAATAACTCTATAGATTTGAAATCTGGTCTCTGTGATAGTCATGCCACTATTTACAATACACTGTTTACCTGATTTTCGCTTAAATAATTCTCAAAAACTAATTTCATATATTTTAGATGATTGGCTTGCATAAGTATAAAGTTGCTGTCAATTTTCTGTAGATCAACGTCTACAAAGGAAAAAATAGCCCCACATAAATACAGCACTTCTTCCTTGCTTTACAGTGAACATGACATAATCAGGAAGCATATTTTCGTGTTTCGCTTTTCAGATGTAAATTTTCTTGATTTAACCAAACACATCGAAATTAAATTGGACGGTTCATAAATCGCGTTTCCACTCTTAGACAGTCCAATATCTACGTATTTGTGCCACTGATGTCGTTTCTGCTAGATACCTCGACGTAGTAACGATTTTCGTACAGTCACGTCACCCCGAATATTTGTCCGTATTTTCTATATTTTCAGTATCATGATAGCGGGGAATATCACATCGTAGGTTTCTTAATCTTAACTTTTTTTCTCTATTTTGCTCATTGATACATTTTTTTGATGAAATACGATGCTACACGTTTTTCTCCACTTGTAGATTTTTCGCATGACATACTGCAAATTATTTTATTCAACATAACATGTCTTCTCTTAAAGACATTTACTGAAGGAAACTATGAAGTTTCTGCACTATAAAACGAAATAAATATTTTAAAATGCTTAATATTAAAATTACTTTAAAAATTAAACATTTTTGATAATCCTCCTTAAGCTTCATAAAATTGAAGAAATAGTCACATAACTAGGGATATGTATTAATCGATATTTAACACATTCGCTGTATTAAAATTTTCATTTATGGTCATTAACAAAGCCTGTTATTGAAACAGGGATAAATATATTATTGTCCACAATATTGATCGAGAGGATTATAAATTCGGGATAAAAATGGATAATGATAACTTTACTCCCAAGAGAAGGCCCCCAGCCTGAGAAATTCAGAAAAATTTGAAGCTTTGGATGTGAGTAGTTTACTCTATATATGTTTAAAGCTATTTTTTTAGTACGGAAAAGTATGTTGAGGTAGTGATAACTCCGCCCTTCGTTAGAACGATCTTCAGTTTTGAGCGTATATCTCCGTAATAAAAACAGATACTATTTTAGTGATATCTGCTAAAGTATTTTTTTATGCTCTGTCATATATGTGAAAGTTGCCTTACATTATAATTTAAAAATCAAAAGTTAACCCGCACCCGGTCACACTACAAAAATATTTTAAAATTTCGATTACATAACACGAAATAGTATTTAAAATGACGCGAAATACATACATTTATTTAAAACAAATAAATTTATAGTAACAAAATACTATAAAGTAATGCTATATAAGTAAGTATTGACGTACTTATTGAATGTATGTATATAATACCTAAATTACATATATAATAATAACAGCATTTTGTTTAAAATAATTGAATTTATTTAATGGGAAAAGGTCTATATTTGAACAATTCCTGGATTTCTGCATTTTGTTTATAATGTTGTTTGAATTAATTTGTGAGTTCGTAAATTATGATAATAATTTATTATGATAATAATAAATAAAAATAAGTATATCATTGGTAACTCCAAACACAGCGTGTTTACAAAGATCATCCCAGGACAAAAATCTTAAAATATTCCAAAGAAATAGCCTCCGAATTTTTTACACATGTTTATTAAACACGTCAATTTAGTCGTGAAGGGCAATAACAAATCGGACTGTTTAATATATATAATATAATAAGAAATATCTTCCATTTCTCTCTGTGCAATAGTTTTACCCTATCTATATGCGAATGAATCGACATCCTCTCTCTCTCTCTCTCTCTCTATATATATATATATATATATATATATATATATATATATATATATTTATATATTTATTGGCGTGTGTGCATATGTATATGTACATATCTTGCTTAATTTATCAAGGTGTGAATATAGTGTAGTAGCTAAATTTCATCCTAACGCCGTCAATTAAGATTAAAGATCGTCACATTAGTTTCGTTGTCACGACTATTTAATTAAGAGTGTCTCACATTTTTAGACAATATATAATAGATGGTGTTGAAATTACTGCTGCCATTAAGTATTTCTTCTTGAGTAGCTTATCACTAACAAATATTCATTATGAGATAAAGTGATAAAGGGGGACTTATTTCTTCATTTTCTAATGCTGGTCTAGGTCAGTGAGTTCAATGCGTGGCACTAAAGGACTGTAGTTTAAAAACTGTTGTAGCAGAGATTGCAAATATCTCAAAAATTAGTGCGAATGTAAGTATTAGGGGTGTTTTCAAGAAAACAAGGTAGATTTTATGCGCCACTTTATCTGTAAAGATGAGGCTGGGGTTCATGTTTGTACACACGATCTAAATAGTGAAGGCGTAGTAGTTCTCCTCCCTCAAAGAAGTAGATGCAAAAGGTATTCTTCTTGTTGATTACCTTCTGAAAGATCAAACCATCATAGAGGCATACTACGATAGTTAATACCGTCGGATTACCACAATTTCCTACCCCTAAAAATACCTTACAGAAATTTTCAATAGAAAACAATGATAAAGTTAAGATTTCTGAACTTTATTAAGACAGAGATTTTGAACCCCCACTTATTCAAATGTATTGAGATGGAAAGGAATGATGTTAAGAAATAATCGTAAAGCTGTTTGCTTTATTTTCATTCCATGGATTTTTCGCCAATCCTCGTATTTTTATTACTTGTATGATAAACTTCGTATATCTATGTTCTGGAACATAATTGTGTATTATTAAATTATTTATGTCAATATTGGTATGAAATTATATATTTCAAAATCTGAATTAAGAAATCACGGTTCAGCTAAATTAATTTCTAAACGTGTGTAAAAATATTAGAATCATACAGCAGATTTTCATTATTATAAGACACTTTTACAAATTGTACGGAAGATTAAATTATGGAGAATGAATCAGTAAACATTTACTATAAGCAATAGTTCATTGTATTTCGTCATGGACACTAACTCTACAGAGTCATTGTGGCATACTTTCCCTAATACTTTTTGCGATTCAACGACATTAATCACCTCACCCTACACTAGACTGTGTCCTACGAAACGACTAGTTTTACGACTAGTAAGCTGTCGAGTTTCTTGCCTCCCTCTAGAGCTTGGGCCTAAAAATATGTATTAATCCATAATATAGCATTTTTTTCTATTTTTTAGAACTAAACCTAAGAAAGTGTAAAAGTGTATTTTTTTCCGACAAAATGACGAAACGAAATAACTCAAACTTTACACATAATCACGTTATTTTCTATATTATTCCAATTTTATTCTTGATTCTTAAAATAATTTAATATTTAAATGGGAATTTACTTCACAATAAAATAAAAATACTTGTTTGATGTTAATTTTAGTGAATTTCTTTAGACAAATATTTATATACATTTTGCATTTTAAGTATATGTATGTTCCAAAGACGAGGTCGAAAAATTGTTAATATTATTTGCGTTGTTTCAAAAATATCAGTAGAAAGGTAATCCTTTAATTGCGATTAATATACGTTACTAGTACTTTTTTTATTATACGAGGGTAGCTGTTTATATTTGGGAATATAAAACAAAAAAAATTTTATTATCGAAAATAGTTTTATTGCTTTTCAAAATATTCTCCTTGAAAATCAATATACTTTTGCATTCATTTAAAGCAATCCGAAAAGCATTGCTGCCACTGTGAGCGCGGTATCTCCAAAAAAAGAGTTTTGAATGCCTCAACTGCCTCTTCTGGCGTAGAAAACCGTTGACCACGAAGTTTATTCTTCACGTGTGGGAACAAAAAGAAATCACAGGGTGATATATCAGGGCTGTACAGCGGATGGCTCATCAATTCAATGTTTTGCTTCAACCGACCTGCGAGAGCTCGCATTGTCATGGTGGAGAATGATCTGTCGTTTTCGGTTTATTTCCTTATTTCTTCAAAAACTTTTGGCAAACAAATAGTTGTGTACCATTCGGAATTGATCGTTCTACAACTCTCTAATGGCACGGTTGCAACGTGACCGATTTTTCCGAAAAAACAGGCGACCATTTGTTTTGATGTCCTTCGAGGAAGGCTGGAAGAGTGGTGGTGTTTTGATAGTTATGAAGAGTTCCTGTGAATGATTATGGTATGTTCAACGCTTTAACATAATATAAAAATTATGCCTTACATAAAGAAGAAAATATTTTCAATAGATTTATAACTGGAAAAAAAAAGAATATACAGGTTTTAGATGTAAATTTTACGTTTTTTAAATGGTTTTCGGTTTTTCTTAAAGTAGTTTGTTTTTCTTCGTGGTCTTCACATTATTTTAAAAGCATTATTTCTTTTCTTTTAAAAATTAATTAATAACATGTTTTACCAATAGTAAAGTTTTTCTTATTTCTTATTATTTTTACACTACTTTACTTGGTATTATTACACTAAATGTAATATAAACGGTAACTTGTAATAACAATTGTCAATATGTTGACTCTTCAAATAGGTTACTTGTTCTAAGACATATACCTTATATATATATATATATATATATATATATATATATATATATATATATATGTATTGTTGTGTTGGCTCAACTTTGTTCATAATTCAAATATTTTTAGTTCAAGATTTTCAATTTTCACGTATGAGGTAACCGCGATGTAATAATATAATATATAGCTTATACTGGATATAAGACACTGTTATGAAGTTATTTACATTAACTGTATAAACCATTTTGTGAATACAAAAGATATTTGCCCAGGTTTTTATATAAAATGTTGAGATTTAGGTTGTTTCGTTTATAAAGTTTTGAAAACAAAATGATTTTAGATATATTATGTTATTTTAAATACAAATATTTTTTCCTAACTAGAAAAATAAACCAAATTTAATTTAATGTATATAAAAAATGTACTGTGAAGGATCAAAGTTCCTTCTACATATAAAAAGAAATTAGAAACGGAAACGATGTTGAGAAATACATGGATGTATTAATATTTAGTTTTCTTATTCAGCTCACTGGATGAACAAGGTATTGTGACAATATGGCAATGGACAATAAACCTATTAGAAATTTAATTGTGAAATTTCACGTTAAAAATGTCGTAGTTGTGTAATATAATTTTTTAAAAAAATGTAAAAATTGAAAAATTGGGGAAGGATAAATTTTAAAAAAAAACAACAAATTTATTTAATACCCTAGGTGGCCATTGTTTCTCGTATGCGACCGTAAAAAATTGGATTGCAAAAGAAGTAAATTTTTCATTTAAGATTAGAAAATAGACCGGTTTGTGTCCGTTATCGATTCAATTCATTACGTAATTTTATCAGACCGTCTATTTAAATTTAAACGATTATCTGAGGCACCAAATATTTCATATGAACGTATCCATCGCATAGTTCACATTAATTTAGACATGAAAAGAATGGATCGCGCTCGATCTGGACTCGGTTCGAAATGGTGCTGATTTCTTAAGCCGTGTTGTTGCAATGGATCATTTCTACTATTCAGAAATTAAAACATCAATCAATGAAATAGTGACAATCTGATCTTCTGATACCCAAAAAGTAGTCAAAAGTTTACTAGAAATGTCCTTGCTTCAGTTTTTTTTTAAATTGTCATGGAGTAATCATGATTGATTTTCTGGGCAAGTGTAAAGTTGTTACTGAACAATATTATTCGATATTACTGACCACTCTAATCTCTCTAATCTGATTACTACCTCTTCCCTCAACTAAAAAAGTCTGAAAGGCCGTAATTTTTTTCTTCTAACGTGATAGAAGCCGTAGAAATCTGGTTTATAGAGCGAAATAATTTTGTTTTAGGGTTGGGGCTTTGCAAATTTGTTGTATTAAATATATTAAAAGAGGATACCATATTGAATAATAAAACATTTAGAATTTTTAATTCTATTTGCTTTTGCAGTAAGAATTTATCAAAACATTCTTAAATTTGCAAATGTAATTAAAAATTTTAAATTGAGTAAATGAAAGTTTGTATTGGATTTAATATACATTTTTAACACAGGTTTGTTAATTTACAAAAATTTTAATAAGTCAAACTTTTTTTTGCTTTTCATAAGTATCCTTATTGTTTGTTTATAGTTTAACACAAGGCTATGGTTTTTTTATGTATAAGTTAATATGGTCTAATATGCGTTTCGGCGAGGATCTGCAGGGATTTAAGGCAGACATCGCACCTCTGATTCGACCTGTGCATCCTATGGTGCCAGATGGTCGGAACACCTGACTATTCAGACATTCATAGATGGTCTTTGAGAGAACAATACGCAATAAACTTTAAGTTTAGCACGATCAAAGACCTTAATCGTTGCCCTGCCGCATGCACTTGAATTTAAGATAACAAAACAAGCCCCCTAAAGATACACACGAATGTGTGTGACAATTATTCAGAAAATTAGGCGTTAGTTCATGCTGTAATGGGTCAAATGCGACCGAGTCAAGTACTCCGATCCTGGGATTACGGTAAATTAGGGCATACTCGAAACAAATGTGGGAGTATATCGAAAAGGCATCAAATGATCAAAAAGGAATCGAAGACAGATCGATGAGATAGGGCAATCCTCGATTCAGTATTTAAAAAAACCAAATTTGTTTACCGTACCCCTGGCTTATTAACTGGTCCATTAAGTATCCCAAGACACGCCGATGTTTAGAGAGATTGCAACGAGAGCTAAGAGAAGTATGACAACAAAGACTAGCCATTGGAAAGCCCTACAAATGAAGGCTAACAGGTGGTATATTTTTTATTTGGTCACGAAGGAGCTGTCTAACCAGAAGGCAGTCTATCGTGCCCTATGGGAACGTTTAATCCATTTGCTTGAGCAAGTACTTCAACAGCATATCTTTAAATTAGTCATGCCAAGCATATGTTGGGGTTAGGCCGTTTAGAATATAAGGATTGTGTTAGAGGTATTGTTAGCTGGTATGGTCGAATATTCTATTCTGGCTAGATCACTTGAGATGCTTATGCTTCCATGTACTGTCACATCGTAAGAAAGGAACTGCCTAAAATTCTGTTATCGCCCAATAAGAATAAAAGTTGGTATGTCTCGAAGCCGACAGTGTCCCATAATCACACGTGATAAACGACATTCAATCAAAAATTGCGTATATGCCAAGATAATACACAAATGCCGTGCCGACGATTTTTTATTTAAAGCCGTTTACATCATGAGAAGCTATCCTGCCATTTTAGATTACAAACAGAAAAATAGATCATATGATACAGTGTTTTGTGCCTTCTAATGTTAACAATTGACTAAAAAACAATTTTCTACGAAAACATTAAGTCAATATCCTTCGTATATAGTATAAATTACAGAAACTTATTGTACAATAATTTTAATATATACATTTTTGATCCTTATTTCTTTACAGAAATCTACTAAAAGGTAAATAATTACATTAGAGAACAATATAGTAACTATTCTAATACAGCCGATGTGTTTTCTTTGTCGACAATATGAAATTGACATTGAAGTCGTTGGAACCTCTGACCCTGACATTGATACGTCCCTAGGATCAGTTGATTCTCGGACCTCCTCATTGACTTTGACCACAATGTATGTTGAAACGGTCAAGGTCAATGAGGAGGTTCTAGAATCGACTGATCCCATGGAGGTATCAATGTCAAGGTCAAAGGTTTCAATGACTTCAATGTCAATTTTATATTGTAGCGGTTAAGGTCAATAGGAGGTTCTAGAATCGGCTAAGCCCGATGTCAATGTCAAGGACATTTAAATGTCACATTCGGAGGTTTCAATGATTTTAAGGTCATTTCAATATCGTAGAGGTTAAGGGCAATGAAGAGGTTCTAGAATTGGTCGAGTCCCAAGAGGTTCAAAAAGATAATTACATGTGTGAATGAAGAGAGTTAAAATCATTGAGGAGATTCTAGAATCAACTGAGCTCAAAGAGATTCAAAGAGATAATTACGTGCGTGAATGGAGATATATAAAGATAGAGTTATAGAATCATAGTCAGTATTGTGAGTTATCGTAAAGCATTCGTTTAATATAAGAGAACAAAGTAATGATTCTTCTTAAAAAATTGAAGACGGCGAATTTAAAAATGTTGCAATTGAGGAAGGTAATTTCACCAATGAAGTTGAAAATTATAAAATGAGCCCTGATATAGAAGCTTTTTCACTCAAAAAGGTCAGAATCATTTTTGGGATAAAGTAGATATGTGTGTGGAGAAAATTATTCGAGAACCATCAAGGAATTTCTTAGTAGGAGAAGAAGATTCTGACCTGTGGTGAAAATTATGGAAATAAAGAAGCAATGTGTGCTTTCTAATATTGAAGAGTGGGGTCGATTTTCTATTTGAGATTGCAAAGTTGAAATGATATTTTGAATACTGTATTTCCATTTGCAAATGTTTAGTGAATGTTTTGATTGATCGAATAGAATACTGAAAATAGAAAAAGAAGGAATTTTTATGTTTAGCGTATGAAAGTTTGTTGGAATTGTGGCGTTTAAAAGATGTGGTGAAATCTCCATTAGCACTTTTAACAAATATAAAGTTTTATAAATTTTATAAGGAATTGATGAATCGATTATGTAGAAATGGAAGGAGTATAAGTATGGAAATAGAAAAAGTGTTTAATGCAGTGATGTTGAGTGCGTTTGCATAACAGAGGAGTTAGTTGTATATGGACTGCAAAACATTTATAATGATATAGATTTATCGAGGAAAACTGATTTAAAAATATAAAATATATTATATGTATGTGCTTATTAAAAATAAGTAGACTTGTATTTACGTTTAATTCTGTATTATTAATTGATATAAAAAATGAATTACGTATATGTGTATATACACTCCGCGCAACATGAATAGGACCACCCGACTTGTTGCAAGCTTTCGGTGGTTTGAAAAACAATTCATTTACTAAAAATACAATGCAAGTTTGTAATGGTATGATATGGCAAATAATACGCATTATTGCGCAATAGTGCCTAACGTTATGCATTGGGTGACGTAAGTACCACATACATATAAAATGCACCGCGCCGGTTGGATACGACCAGTATTTAATAGTAAGCTACCGGATGAGTGTCGAGTTACAACGTGTATCTGGATAAACAAACATCTGTAATTAAGGGTATTGTGCAACGATGGGACGACAGAAGTGCTTAAGTATGGAAGAAATTGTAAAAATTAAAGCGTTCCATCAAGAAGGGTATTCCTCAAGGGCTACTGCAAAGAAAATAAGTCGATCACACCGGGTTGTGAACAATTTTATTAGGGATCCCGAGAATTATGGAAAACGTTTTAAAGGGCGAACAACATCCGTTACAACTAAGAGAGAACGTCGAGCCATATTACGCGAAGCATCGAATTCGGCATTAACGGCAAGATTTGTCTTGCCGCGATTTGTCGCGAATAACGTTGGAACGAATGCATCGGTAAGAACTGTACAGAAGTTACTGAAGACCTGTCCGCATTTAAAATGTTTGAAAATTAAACGACGACCTCCTTTAAGGGAATTTCAGCGCACTGCACGTCTTCAGTTTGCTCAAGCAAAAATGGGGTGGACAAGAGAATGGCAAACTGTTATTTTCAGTGACGAGAAGAAGTTTAATTTAGATGGCCCGGATGGGTTTTCTTATTATTTCCACGATTTACGTAAAGATGAAGTGATTCAGTCACGAAGGCGAGCCGATGTTGGTTCAGTCATGGTATGGGGAGCTGTTTCCTATAACGGACCTGTGGATTTAGTAATAGTGAAGGGCAGACAGAATTCGGAAAAGTCCAGCTGCTGCAACAGGTGAAAGACAAATTTTCCAACGTTATGGCAGGTGGGCCATTTATTTTCCAACAGGATAATGCCAGTATTCACACCGCACGCATTGTTCGACGCTGGTTTCAAGAACAAGGCATGAAGGTTCTCGATTGGCCATCGCTCTCCCCCGACCTGAACATCATAGAAAATGTTTGGGGATGGTTGTCGCGTAAATTGTACTCCAATGCTAGCCAATTCAGTTGCGCTGACGAACTAGAGCAGGCGCTGAAACGAAGTTGGGCGGAACTTCCTGTTGACTACTTGAGAACCCTGTATAATTCCATTCCATCCCGACTAGTTGAGGTTATAAGAAATAATGGCAAAAGTACTCATTATTGAACAATAAAGTATTTTGTTATTGCAAACGAATCTTTTATTTTGTAGATTGGTCGTATTCAAGTGGCGTTTAATTACTCTACTTATTGTCATTAGTAACGTACATTTGCACTGACTTTTACAAAAATTATATTTGGTACCTACATACATCTTTTTATCAACCCTCTTATTTTCGAAAATAACAATTCCAGCGCGCTACCATGTTTATACCAACTACAAATGTCATATATGCAGTTGGTCCTATTCATGTTGCGCGGAGTGTATATATATACGAGGGTAGTTTGACAAGTAGTGAGAATGGAAAAGAAAAACGAATTTTTTAAATACAAAATAATTTTTATTATTTATTATTATATTTATTCCAACGGTGCTCCAATGCCCTTATGCCATTTCTAAAATGCGATTCCGGAAGGCTTGCAAAATACTCATTTACGAAGATGATAAGCTCGACTTTAGACGAAAATTTCTTTCCACCTAGTACCGTTTTCAATTTTAGAAAAAGGTGGAAGTCGGAAGGGGCTAGATCCGGCGAATAAGGCGCATGCGGTGCTAATTGAAAATGCAACTCGTGAATTTTGGACATCGCAACTGTGCTGGTATGCGAGGGATGTATGTCTTGGTGAAACAGAATCTTTTTCTTTGCCATTCCTGGCCGTTTAGCACGAATCTCAACATTTAATTTTTGTAGAAGTTCTGCATAATATTGTCCGTTTATTGTGGCACCTTTCTGAAGGTAATCAATGAGCAAAATGCCATTTGAATCCCAAAAAATTGATGCCATCACCTTGTTTGCCGATAAGTGTTTTCGCTTTCTTTGGAGGTGCAGAACCACGTTCTAACCATTGTTTCGACTGTTGTTTAGTTTCAGGTGTACTGTAGTGTATCCAAGTTTCATCGCAAGTAACAAATCGCCTACAAAAATCAACCGGATTCCTCTTATAAAGGTCCAGACACTCATTGGAAATGCGCAAACGAGTGAACTTTTGATCAGTCGTAAGCAGTCGCGGCACCCATCTTGCCGAAAGCTTGGAAAGGCCCAATTCTTTCGTTAAAATGTGGTGTACGCGTTCTGTTGAAATATTTACCATGTCTGCTATCTCTCTCACTTTGAGTCGTCGATCGTGCGGAATAATATTATGGATTTTTATAATCATTTCCTTAGAAGTCACGATTTTGGGTGGTCCAGAGCGCGTTCATCAACACAGCTTGTTCTACAACGTTTAAATTCATTTACCCATCTACCTATTGTAGCGGATGATGGAGCAGATTCACCTAATGTTTCTCGTAACTCATCTTTTATTTCGGTAGCTTTCATGCCCTTAATTACGAAGTATTTAATCACCGCACGATACTCTGCTTTTTCCATTTTAACTAAACGACGTGTTGCTTCTTTTTCAATCAGCTGTGAAAAATAAACTAATCAACCGATTTATCTAAATATCGGAATGTAAACATATAAATAAGCAACCTAAATTACAGTGCATTTGTTTTACCAATTAGAGCGCCACCTATCTGTCATTCTCACTACTTGTCAAACTATCCTCGTATATGTATACATATATGTATATATATATATATATATATATATATATATATATATATATATATATATAATCCAAAATAATAATGTTAGTCGGGTATTCGGTCACTATTAGGAAAATTAAAAACCAATCCTTTGTTTTATACTCAATATTTCGCTATAACTTACAACTTCATCAGGAGTTCTGAAACAACACCATGTACACGATATTGATCATATTACTAATTGTTATCTTTTCTTACAAAAAACTGGGTTAATTTAAAATTATTAACATGTGATTTGCCATTCTTACTATGATATACATATACTACATACAAAACCGTAAACTATTATACTATTGCGTTAATTGTTAGTGATAGGTAAAGTTAAGAGCGTGTTCACCAAATGACTTGCATCTCAAACTAAACTATTTTCCGTGTAAAATCCTTAAAAAAATCACTAACAATTAACGCAATAGTATAATAGTTTACGGTTTTGTATGTAGTATATAGTAAGAATGGCAAATCACATGTTAATGATTTTAAATTAATCCAATTTTTTGTAAGAAAAGATAACAATTAGTAATATGATCAATATAATGTACATGGTATTGTTTCACAACTCCTGATGAAGTTGTAAGTTACAGCGAAATATTGAGTATAAAACAAAGGATTGATTTTTAAATTTCCTAATAGTGACCGAATACCCGACTAACATTATTATTTTGGATTATCATATACACGGTCGACCAAAGCACCTTCAACAAATTTTATATATATATATATATTGAATTACTTTTAAAGATCGAAGTTGGAATGGAGTATGAGGCGGGTATATACTTATTGTTTTTGGTTATCTGTTATTATATCAGTCGTTATTTAAAAAGACGATTCATTTTTAATAAGATAGGGCCAAGGAAGAAACGAAGTAGTTTAATTCGGAAAGGGAGATAGAAAAGTAATGGATTGTTGAATACTATAATAAATAGACTTCCAGTGCAATTATATATACTAGTATATAGATTCTGTGGTTCTGGAACAAAATTAAAAGAACATCTTGAAAGAGGTGAGAAGGGTATGAATTTTTTGGACGATGCTTGTAGAGAGCACGATCTATTCTCATTGAAACAATTTTTGGAGCGCCACGCTGCAGACGAGAAAATATATCAAAACGCTATTGGGCGAATTAAGAGCAAAGACGCAGGTTTAGGAGAAAGACTAGCTTCTTCATTAGATATTATTGTTATGAACGGAAAAACAAAATTGGGTATGGGTATGAAGAGCAAGTATAGAAAAAGTTTAAGAAATGGTAATATTAGAGGAAGTAGAAGTAAAAGTAAAAGAAGGTTGATGTAAGGCACTGTGTCGTTTGTCAAGCAACGAAGCAAGCACGTAATAAAATAAGACATATTAGTAAGAGAAAAGGTGTTTTGGTGAACGTTAAAGCTGCATGTTATAGTTTGGTGATGTTTGTAATATTACCTCCTCGTTCTAGAGTTATATCAATTCCTAGGAAAGGTGGATTTTTACCTTTAATTCCATTGTTTGCAGCTATGGGTGTTTTAGATTCATTAGGTAGAGGTGTTGCAGCTATAGCGAAGGCGGTTAATACTGTTAAAGCAGAGGAACAAAATCTCATAATCTGTCTATAGAATCTAAAACTGTAGGTAGTTGATTATATTCGAAACCTTATAAAGCAGGATGTTGTATATCTATTGGAAATAGATTATACTTACATAAAACTTTATATACGCACCTTGTGGTGTGTATTTACCAAATGGAATGGGTTAAAAAACGGTTAAACCTGGAAAAATCTTTAACTGAAAATGATTTACGGAAATTTGTTAGAAGGTGGAGAATAGGAAAAGGAAAAAGGAACAATAAATTTGGATAACAATGTTGGAAAAGAGATTCATTGGGTAGCATATGAGGAAATGATGCAATAAGATATTTTGATAGTTACGGAGATTTAAAACGTCCGGTTCAAGTTAAAAAGTATTTATTATCGAATGGTAACATTGTTATAGAGTATAATTGTAGATGATATCAAAATATTAATAGTGTAAACTGCGGTCATTTATATTTATTGTTTTTGAATAAGTTTGATTAAGTGAAAGTATAAATGTGCTGGAAGTAATATTTTTTATAAAAGAAAGATATAAATATGTAAAGACATACCATGGTAATTATAAAGGTGTGAATAACTTAACTTTTGTATTGTCTGGAAGGGGCTCACAGATAGCGTGTACCTTGAATATTCCTATATACGAGGGAGCGTTTTTATATTCGCGGAATGGGGGACAAGGGGTGGAAATAAAAAAACCAAATTATTTTTCTTTTTCAATATATTCACCTGCAAGACGGATACATTTTTCACATCTTTCAATTAATTTATTTATACCCTCATAAAAAAATGATTTCTCTTTATCTGCAAAATACGCCGAAACTGCCTCCTTGACTTCATCATCGGCAGTAAATTTTTTACCCCGCAGCTCTTTTTTCATTTTCGGAAACAGGTAATAATCACTCGGGGCCAGGTCTGGGCTGTAGGGTGGGTGATTCACAATTTCGAAGCCCACCTTATGCAGGGCAGCTAACGCAACGCGGCTCTTGTGGACGGGCGCGTTGTCGTGCAAAAGCAGAACACCTTTTGCCAATTTTCCCCGTCTTTTCTCTTTAATGGCTTCTTTTAATCGCTCTAATATTGAAGCGTAATATTCTCCGGTTATAGAAACACCTTTATCTTTATAATCAATCAACAATATTCCTTCCGAGTCCCAAAATACCGTTGCCATGAGTTTCCCAGCTGATTGTGACACTTTAAATTTCTTGGGAGGTGCTGTGCCCTTTTTATGCCACTGCATGGAGTCTTGTTTGGACTCAGGTTCATAATGATGAACCCAAGTTTCGTCTCCAGTAACAATTCCGCTCAATACACCATCCTTGTCTTCATTACAGAGGTCCAAAAATGCACGCGAACACTCTACGCGCTGTTGTTTTTGCGGCGGCGTGAGCATTCTCGGCACCCATCTTGCGCTGACCTTAGACATGCCGAGATGATCGTGTAGGACTTTAAAAATTGTTGTATCGGATACTCCAACCATTTCTGCGAGTTGTTTCATCTTTAGTCGAGCATCTTCGAGTACAATTTGTTCAACTTTTTGGATAAGTGCTGGCGTGGTCACCTCAATGTTTCTGCCCGGCCTCGGGTCGTCTTCAAGGGATTCCCTTCCTTGTTTAAATAAACTATGCCACTTGTACACCATGGTTTTTCCTGGACAAGAGTCGCAGTAAACCAATGACGTCTCATTCATTATGGTCGCGACTGATTTTCCTTGCCTGGTAAGGAACTTTATAACGGCACGATATTCGATTTTTTCCGTATTTCACTTTTCACTCCTGATTATGTTACTTGGTTGACGAAACTAACTGTCTAATAACAATGAAACTTCGTATTTATACTAATCATGAGTCGCTGCACAGGCCACGCCCTCAATGCGCCTTCTCACCCCTCTACAACCCGCTCATTCCGCGAATATAAAAACGCTCCCTCGTATATATATATGGTTTAATAAAAATAAATTCCAAACCCTTTCTGCTCTACGATATTCTTCGTCAGTTACAAAAAACATTCTTTACTAGGTGGTTTTAATGTGAAAAGACTTACGTTACGTAATCATACGATTACGTATATTCCCATACGGGAATATACCTTTCTGACGTACTAAATCAAGTTTTTCACCTATATAATATCTTCGAACTTCTTTGCATTGTTCAGCATCTATTTGAGACGCTAATTTTTCCAAAGAGTAACTCAAATCTAAATGAATATAGGAATCTCAATTTGTAAAGCACTTTCCTTTTTTACCATTGCAATCGAGAGTATCCCCTAGATGTATTTTCTGAGAAAACCGTATGCATATTTTCGTATTGTGCAATGATATCTGCTTCTTCTTTTCCTAGTGGTAGTGATTTTACAAATAAGTGAGTATCATAATTCGATAAGTTATGAAAAATAATTGGCACATACCGAAGCTCTCCATAATTTATATTACACACCATATGCGCAGCACCTCGATACAATCCAATCATGTGATCGGGATCACGAACTTTATCAAGTGATTCTATTTCTTTTTCATATCTATGACATATTTTCTTCATTAGTTAAAGGCATCATAAAAATTTAACATCCGTTTCTAACGCTTAATTTGCTAAAACAAGTGTCTGTATGATTAGTATAAACAATTTAAAGTCGGTCGAACAGACATAAATGGCAACAATCATCCGGGTGCAAAAAAGTCTGTGATTGAACTTGTGCATATATTTATCAGAAATGAACCGACATCCTCATTGCGATACGTGGGAATGGAATTTAGTATTTCCAAAGATTTAATTCTTCGCATTTTGACACAGCATTTGGAACTGATAAAGATTTGTGCAAGGTTTGTACCACCCAAGCTAATCGATTATCAAAAATTGCTTCGAATTCAACATTGTACAGACTTGATTAAAGACTCAAAAAAGGACGAAAACTTCAGATTTTCTTTTGTAACGGGCGGTGAGACGTGATGTTTTTAATAGGATCCAGAGACCAAGCGTTAAAGCTCTGAATGGAAGCATCCAAGCGAAGAAAGACCGAAAAAAAGCCATTTGTTTTTATAATTCGAAAGGCATTGTGCACAAAGAGTTTGTACCAACTAGTCAAACAGTCAATGCTGTATATTATCTTGGTGTTATGAAGCATGTTCTGATGCGTATTCGTCGTGTGCACCCTAAATATCGTGAAAATGGTAGCTGGCGTTTGTTACATGATAATGCACCATCTCATTGCTCGACGCTTATCATTGATTTTGTAACTACAAATGCCATTTTAACCATCAGCCATTCACCGTATTCACCGGATTTGACTTCCTGTTATTTTTATCTATTCTTCAAACTACGTTTGCCGATGAAAGGATAGTGTTATGCATTAAAAAGGCGTCGACAGCGATCTTGAAACACATCTCTAAAGATTAACCTAAAAATGTATTCGACATGTTAATTGACAGTGCAAAACGTTGTATTGAAGCCGAAGGCGACTACTTTGAGTAAAATAAATGAATTATATCAACATAGTAAGCTTTTGTTTTTATTTTTAAAAAGTTCGATTTTCTCTGCGGCAGACTGTGCATAGTGAATTTAGAAATTTAAATTAAGACATTTTCAAAAAAGAGAATGAAATGATAAAACGATGAGGTGACAAATAAGACAGTCCACGGTATATGTTGTACGTTGTACGTTGTATATAAATAAAAGCAACAGTCGAAGAAAGAGAATTCGCTTGACTTTCAAAGCTAGAAGACGTAGAAAAATTTTAAAAATAGTTGTGCACATCAAATCTCGTTAAGTTTATTTTACCGTATCGTGATGACGTATTAGAGATCCTATGCTACCAAAGAGATACTAATAGTTCTTTAAAATATTTTTATGAATTTAATTTTATTTAAAATTCCGGATTTATTTTAATTGATTGCTGTCTGGATCGATTAAAATTTAATTATTTAATATGAAGTGGGTGAACACCATGTGTATACTAAATAAATGAATGTATCGAAGTTACATGGTTTTTTTTTTGTTATTCGACTACAATCCAGAAATTTTGACTTAGAAATTTCGAATCCAGACGAAATTAAGTATAAAGAGTTTTAAAGTATTATTTAATGTCGTTTCTCTATATAATTACATTTAATGTTACATGTTATCAAACATTTCTTAGATTATTGACATATGTCTATTTTCCAAATTCCATCTCAATTTATGTAATAAACCATAGAGTGTAAGAATCATTTCTTTTTTATTTATCTGCATATTGCGTTGACTGGTAGCTAGGTCTGGTTGATTCAAAAGAACCACAGCTCAACTCTTTTAACATCTTACAAAATAATCATAATTAAATATTGCGCTCTGAGCAAATATTTATATCAACATTCAAATTTTATTTAATAATTCATAGTACCTATCACAGCTACATGTGTATAAAAATATATCGCAACGTTGTTGCCTTTAATAATTTGTAACATATGAGGGAGCGTTTTTATATTCGCGGAATGTGGGACAAGGGGTGGAAATAAAAAAACCAAATTATTTTTCTTTTTCAATATATTCACCTGCAAGACGGATACATTTTTCACATTTTTCACAGTATAGCCCTGCTAGATTATTGTCAATGAAAAGCAAATCCATGTTAATATCACCAAGGCAAAAGACAATATCGTAGTCCATAGACACAGACGCAAGCTGCCCCTCAAGATCATCGCAAAATGATTTGTAGTATTGATTTGGAGGCTTATACGTCACACCTACCGCCAGTTTCATATGCTTAATTCGGAAACCTATCCAAATTTGCTCAATAGACGTGCTACAAGAGATGCAAGTAGCCCGCAAACCATCCCGATAATATATGCAAACACCATCCCCATGTGTAGGCCTATCTCTGCGCACAACAGAATAACCTGGAATGCAAACTACATTATCAGAAATATTACTGTTTAACCAAGTCTCACTAATAACTACTATATCATAATTATATGTATAGATAAATCCAGAGAGCAGATGTAACTTGGGAACAATAGAACGAACATTAGTGTGTGCAATGTTCAATTCATCAATATTCATAATATTTATGCGAACATATAAACATAACTGTAATTTTATTAATGTATCAAATGAGAAGCTTCATCTAAAGTAAATATCAAATACTGAACATACTATATACAAATGCAAAAAAAATACCTTAACAAATTTAAGAAAAATAACAAAAATAAGAATAAAAAGAATGACCGATATTTGAAAAACTAATATATAATAAAAATAAAATTCACTTTATGTACTTGCAAACAAACACAAAAAGCAAGGTGACAGAGAATCGATAACAAGGTAGATCCACTCGTATACATTGCAGTGAAATAAATAGAAGTCAGTTTAAATCACTGAGAGATTTCAAAAGCCTCACTTTTCCCTCCACTTTCACAAATATTTTTCCGTCGCTCGACCAAACAAATTTACTACCATATTTTTTCGAGGCTTCTTTCAATAGAGAATTTCGTGTTTTTGTTAAATCCTCCTTTATGACAAATTTAGTACCTTTAATTGTTTTTTCTTAGTCGATATAAGTTTCTTAGTACTATGATGAAGAAATTTAACAATTATTGGCTGGTGATATGGTTCTTTAGCGGGTAGTCTATGACAGGAATCCATTAGTTGTGATGAAATATCTAATTGAAGTTTCTCTTGACAAAACTTAGAAACAACATTTCTTGTGTCATTTGGTTCTACGGGCACACCAAATATTCTCAAGTTATTACGACGATTGTACTGTTCTAAATCATCTACATATCTCCTTACTTCACTCCGACTAGCCACTAACTCAGCTTCGAGTTGTACTACCTTTTCACTTAGCACTGTCACTTTTTCATTATATTCAGCGATAATCTCGCAGTGAATTTTAGCGATTAATTCTTTTTTTAAAATGTCAGAGCTGAGCACTTTCTCTATGACTTTCTTTATAAGTGCTTCATCTTCAACAGAAGATCTGGTGACTCGCTCCGTGGAGGGCATAATAATTCAAAAAAAAAACACAGTGAAACTAAAATAAACTGCAATGACTAAAATGCGTCTACTCACGGGGAATGCACATTACAGAATATACCAGAATTAAAATAAGTGGCCGACTGAGGAGAGGGTGACAGGAAGAAGTTAAACAAGCTCTGCGCAAAAGAGAACTGTATTGTAAAGAGATGCGAAATATGGTATAGGACAGAGAGGAAACGTTAGAAAGATATGAAGATCATCCGCGGGAGACGTCTCAACTCCGCCCAGCTCCTTATATCCATGAGGCTTGATACGGATTAAGTAAGTAAGTATTCTTTTCCACTAAGCAACTGTTAAAAAGAATTGAAAAACATCAATAACCCCTCATCTGCTAGAATATATGCAACCATCTTTATAATTATTCCCATATCAACTTCATCAAGAACAGACACATTGTTTTCAGTTCTAAGAAAGAACAATACAATCAAATTATTATATAAACACTTGAAAATTAGACGTTTTCAGATATCCCACAGAAACTGTAATCATAAATAGACTACTACAACACAGTACTTTAAATCAAGTAAACAATTTATTGGCTTCTACACAAAAATTATGTTTACGTCAATACACTGTAATTCTTAGACATATTGCTTTCTATATTTAGTTATGTGTACAAACAAAAGATTTTTTTTATAGAAGCGCTGGTATTAGTTACTGATATTTCTGATATTGAAAATTGAGATTTTCTTAATATACCTAATATTATATTGCTGGGACTATTTACATATATTCTGATCATAATCAATATATTTCCAATATTGCTTATATCTTTTTTATCAAAGAAGTAGAACACGACAAAATATTTCAACAAGCATTTTACATTTTCTGTTCATAAAATATTTTATTTCGCAATTACCTCTGTTAGTGTCATTATTTCATTTACAAAGATATGTAAGTGTAAATTTAATTTCAATATTTAAAAAAAGAAGAAATAACAAACGTCTATTACTAAAAAATATTGGGAACTGCGATAACTTTTTCTTTTTTTGTCTGATACTTTGGATTATTAGAATCGATGTGAAAATAGATTTAGATTTGTAGATATTTTCTAGAAATAAAATGTAGGAATCAATTAGTTTCAACTATAACAAATACGAAATCATATCCTTTATTTATTGTTAATATTAATTTACTTTAATCGCATTTAATTATATGTCTTATTTATTTTAAAAAATATTTAATATCGGGGATTTGACATATCTTAGAATGCGTTAATGAAATAAAAGGCAGATAAGAATTTCAGTTCGAATTATAATTTTTTGGTGGAATATACACAGTAAGTCGAAAAAGTGCCCTAGTTAAAATGAATTACTAAAAATAACTGTTCTTAAAAGATCTAACGGTCTACTAGTCGTACGTTTTAGCAGGAACTAACTAATTGCTTAGAATGTTCAATAGTTGCTTAATCAGTCAAAGGGAAAGAGCTTATTTCAGTTCTGTTTTGATTCTTATTTAAAGTTTCTTCATTCATTTATTTATTTTCGTCGATGGGCCACTCTTTTGCTTTTTTGCAATTTTTTGGCACTACTCGTAAGATTTTCTTTCAAGATACTTAGTTAAGATATTTATCAGGTTGTTACATATGAAATGTCCGATTTTGTAAGGAATAAAAAAAGTCTAAATTTAAAAAAATATAAATATTATATATATATATATATATATATATATATATATATATATATATATATATATATTGCCAACGGCCTGGAAGCTGAAAAATTCCCTTTGAAAAGAAATCTAGGTTTTGACGGCTCACATATTGCTCAAACACTGCTATTATAGACTCCCGGTCAGGGAAGTCCTTATTTTTTAAGTGATTGTCTAAACTTCGGAAAAAATGAAAATCAGTTGGCGAAAGGTCAGGTGAATAAGGTGGGTGACGGAGAATTTCGTAACCAAATTCCGAAAGTTTTTGGATTGTCTGTCGTGCAACATGAGGTCTTGCATTATCATGAAGAAGTATGGGTCCATGTCTATTGACTAGTGGCGGCCGCAAGCGGCTCAATTTTCCATGCATAGTTTCCAGTTCAGCACAATAGGACGCTGCCGTGATGGTTTCACCAGGTTGCAAAAATGAATAGTGAATAATACCCTTACTGGTCCATCATACAGTCACCATAATCTTTCGCGGGTGAAGTGATGCTCGTGCATGCGTCTTGGTGCTTCACCTCGATCTAACCATTGTCCTGACCGTCTCCGATTATCATAAAGTATCCACTTTTCGTCACACGTTACCACTCGATGAAGAAACGATTCAACTTTCTGTCGATTAGCCAAAGAGGTAGCCACCTCTAATCGACGGAGCTTATTGGCTTCCGTTAATTGGTGCAGCACCCATCGATCGAGTTTCTTCACTTTGCCAATCGAAGAAAGGTGACGACTAATGGTGGCAATGGACACTTGAAATGTTTCTGCAAGGCTACGCACTGTTGTCGACGGATTACTTTCAACTTCTACACGCAGCTCGTCGTCATTAACGGTGCTACGCGCATATCCGCGAGACTCATTTTCCAAATCAAAATTTCCCTCGCTGAATTTTTTAAACCATCACCGTAATGTGCGTTCATTACACGTGGTTTCACCGAACGTCTGATTAATTTCTCGCGTTGCTGCAGCTGCATTTAATCCCTTTTTAAATTGAAAGAGGTAAATTGCCCGAATATCTTTTGCCGACAGCATTTCCATAGGCGAGACAAGGACAGGTGTATTAATCTTTCCAAGAAATGAAACAGATACACACTTCAAAATAAATACCCTTTTCTACAAATACAATAATAATTTTCACCAAAAACATACACGTCTTCACACAGGTGTGATTCAGTTCAGACTGAAGGAAAAAATGGACATTACATTTGTAACAACCTGATATTAGTGAGATAAAAGTGAAAATTTACGATTTCTCAAAAACCTTTTTAACAGCCTGATCCATAATTTAATCATAAGTACTAAATTTCTAACCCCTAGTGCACTCATACAATCTCATATAAATATACTTCCATCCACTATCATGCTTGACAGTGAAACATAATTACATTTCTGAATATTAAGTTTTCTTCCTGCCAGTAGATTCAAAAAGGTTTAATATGTTTTCATCAGTGAATAGAACACTATTTTAAAAATCTGTACCCTTAGTTGGAAGGGCTTTGGCAAATTCTATTCGTTTTCATTTTTTATGTTGCTTGCATACAACTTTTTCCTAACTACAAAATCATTACATTCTGCCTTTTTTGATAATATTTCATGTAGTCTGAGATACAATTTTGATATTGTAGACTCCAATATACCAGTTAGTTTTGACCCGCTAATTCTTGGATCTAGAATTGTTCTCAAAATCGTCCGTTCCAAATTCTAACGACCTGAACCTCATTTGCAGCAATATTTGAAGAATAAGATTAATAAGCAATTTTTGAAAATTATGTTCGAGATTTCCTTTCGTTTCTTTAATTATTAACTCACAAATTAAGGGTAGTACTCCTGTAAGACGCTACATTATGTTTGTAAGTTACGTCAATTAACTTTAATTCATGTTACATCTATTAGACTAAAAGGTATAGACACGTTTTCAATGATTCACCCACAAGTACTTTCTAAAAATGTTTTCATAATTACCTTGAAAAGTACTAATACTTCCAATGGTTGTATGTTATTGTTACAAATATCAGTTAATACTTACCACCGCTTTATACAATATGAACGTTTAGAATAGCTATGTGATACATAAATTCGTATATTTGAAAATAAACAATAAAATGTATTTCAATTTCGTTACTTAATAAAGAACGTTCGTTAGCCTGGAATTCGTCAACATAACATATCTACTTAATTTATCCAAACAATAATTGTAAAGTATTCGTCGAACTAGCAATTTTGTTGTCAATATTACGTTTGTTCATTAGTGTAACTTCAATCAGAAAAACATGTACGTTTGATTGATTTATTATATGATAATTAATTTCGTTATTCTTAGAACTTTTATTTTATTAATTTTTATACTTTTAAGAAATGGAAACGGCAATAGTTTTTTAATTGCATTATGTAAAAATAATTATTTTCAAATTATTTCCATTTATAATGGGTAATCACTCCTTTCGTTTTATAATAAACCGCCATCTCTACCACTATTACTACCTTTATTCATAATCTGCAATTAAAATGCAAAGCTCTTAAGGTGTTCTTTAATGGCTCTAGTTATAAGTTCTGCCTTTTTATAAAAATTTCTAATAAAATTATGCAACAAAGACATTCTAAGTTTAATTCTATGTGAATATTGCGGCGTATTTTCAAGAAACTGATATGGTTACAAATTTCCAAATGAAAGAAAAAACAACCAACCGCGCGTACTTTGTTATAAGGGAAAGGAAATAGTTCGTCAGTGCTCCGATTACGATATCGAAACGGTCTTTTGCAGTTTAGCACCCCTACAGGGCACCAAACACACCCAAAGCACCACACCCTATATCCAACGGCCATCCTATTGAATCCAGTCAAGCCAATTTCCGGCAAATACAATATTCCTATCTGCATGCCTGACGACCGCCCCTTCTATTCTGGCCAACGCCATAATTAAACATCGATAGTTTGTAATTCAACTAAAACTTAGCACGTACGAGTAAGAGATAATTGCAAAAAGTTACAGGAGATAGAAACGCCTTTTGTGAACTTCAATTGTAAATAAAATGTTCAGATAAGTTGCGAACATCTAATTATAAATCCTTTTTCTAAGTATATTCTATAAATATAAAGTTTGTATAGAATCCTGTATTAACTTTTCTTAACCGTTTAAACATAATAGAGATAGAAATATAAAATTCTGCATACAAATAAAAAATTATTTTGCTAAATTTAAACATAAAATATATCAGATGCTAAGTAAAAGTTAATATACTAAGAATTTTATTCTGAATTTACAGAAACTACAAAAATAAATTTAAAGGAATCAATTAATAATGTTCCTACATGGGTGCATTTCTTTAAACGTATCTTTAATCTTCAGTGGTAAGCGTAATTCTATGGCTTATATACCATTAATTACAAAATCCTGAAAATGTGTTTCATTTATGTGTGCCCCTTAATTTCGATCCTTAAATTTACTTTACTTTACCTTTTACCTAAAAAATATTAATACATAATATATATTTGTTGTTGTTGAGCTACGCTAGAAGAGAGTCGCATTCGTGAAAAAGTCGAAATTTAGATTAAAATTTTGGTTTTCCGTCCGTCGGTCAGCCCATGTGTCCGAGCAGACATTTTGTTACCCAAGACGCCCAATAAATCGAAACTACATTTAAAATTTAAAAATTTTAAAAAATTATAAGGCGGTCCTTTTTTGTTATAAAAATATAATAATAATCTAAAATAAAGGTAGTTTACTAATGACCAAAACTCAAAATTTGCAATTTTCTCAAAAATAGTTCGAATGAATTTGTCCGAGCAGACATTTTGTTACCGGAGACGCCCAATAAATCGAAACTACATTAAAAATTTTAAAATTTTAAAAAATTATAAGGCGGTCCTTTTTTATTATTTCTTCTCTGCTCTCTAAAATAAAGGTAGTTTACTAATTACCAAAACTCAAAATTTGCCATTTTCTCAAAAATAGTTCGAATGAATTTGTCTAAATTTCATAAATGAATAGACTAAATACTTTTATAGTATGTTTCTATTCGTTGTTCCAGAAAAAAAGTAGAGAGATAGAACCGAAAAATATGAGTAGTTTTTAACGATGTTGTCTAAATTTTATAAATAAAGAAACCATGATGTTATGATATGCCGTTATTTATTTTAGTGGAAAATATTTAAAAAGGGCAATTTATTAGTGAGATAAAATTGAAAGTTTACGATTTCTCAAAAACCTTTTTAACAATTTTATAATAACACAGATAATATTACGATATGTCGTTATTTGTTTTTATAACCAAATCGAAAAGGATAGTTTACTTTTCAAGTATAAATCAAAAGCACGATTTTTTCCAAAACAACTTTAACGAATTTACTTACATTTCATAAAACCTAACACCCAATTTGTATGTATATAATGTGTACTCGAATATGCCCATATAACCCCAGAATGAGTGATAAAAAATAATTTAATAAAGTTAAAAAAATTTTATTTTTTGTATAAACAAGTTCATATTGAGACATACTACGACTGAATTACGAGTACCTCTACCATTGTTTGATAAACAATCCAATTTTTTGTGCAAATAAAGAAAACTAACAAATTCATCCCATCGATTTTATATATTTATTACAATAATCTAACACAATGTCATAACTAAATATTTACCAATATATCCACTTGGTTATAAGATAATGGAAAGTTCTATAATTCATTTGCCAGGCAACGTGTGCGCATGCGCGAATACGTATTTCAATAACTTCCCACCATTAGCAATAAATAAATTAATAACATTAGGAACACTAGGACATACTTTACACAAGTAAAGTACATCATTAAGATACCAATATATTAATACATAAATACGTATATCGGCATTAATCTACAATTAGGGACATGTGAAACTCTATTCAGATCATCAACTTCTATTGACCCAAGTTTCATGTAGATTGAGTAAAAGCCTGTACACTCTTATTTCAAAATTTTATTTTTACACAAATATTCAGAAAAATGTTAAATGGTGCTGTTACTTTATAGATTGTTCAATTTCAACTAATTAAAAGGGCTATTAAAGCGTTCACATTATCTAATTGACGAAATCGTACTCGTACTAAAACCTAAAATGAATTTCAGATCCAATATTCTTAAAAAAACTGCTGTTAACTAAAGTTAAAAACAAAAATTTATAATTTGCAAACACAAGAAAGTTGGCCTTAAAAAATATGATAAAAGTGGGATTCGGATTCGTCAAAATAAAATATTACATCAACAACAAACTATGTTCTTTAAGATGAAACTAGTAAAATTACTTGCACATATATATTTCACCGCAACATGTAACAACTTATTTACTAAAAAATTGTAGTCCATAGTTTTAACATATTACTTAGCTACATACATATGTATATAAATTATATTGTACTGTATAGTCAAATCAAAATATAAATGTGTTTCATAAAGAAATTCAGAAAAATGGACTTTTTGATATTTTAAGAGAAGTTCATAATAATATTCTAGTTATAATAAATTTTGAGGAAATATTATGTGAATTGTTAGGTACAAAATTATCACGATTATTTATTTTTAATGTTATTTAGGATTTCATATTTTTTTAAAAGCCCTTTAGTAGTTCAATCACATTTCTTTATTGACATTATCGATCTTAAAGATACCTATAATGAGGGTAACGTTGAATAGCAATTTAAATTTGAGCTAAATTTAGTCGTTTAAGTTAATGTAATATGACGTGGTTCATTTGTTTATTTATTTGTTTATTTATTTACTTAAACGTTGGATAATAATATAGTGTATAGCTTAAAAAAAATAATTTACTTTTATTTACTGGTATATATCAACACAGTTAGAAAAATAAATTCAATTTTAATATTATTATTATAAATTTCTTACATCACTCTACAGATTTTAAAAGATTTTTTTTCACAAATGAAAAGATGAATAAAGAGTACTACAACGAATTACAAATAAGATATATTTGAGGGTTTAATAATTTGGTAATATTACAAGAAAAGAAAGATTTCTGTTTCTGTCAGAATGCATGTATGAATCACCAGCATAATCACCGAGTTTTGCCGATACACATGCCAGAGACGGATCTCATGATCTAATAGAAATACATAAAGTAGTGATTAAAGAAATTAATGTTAATTATAACAGTAAAATACTAAAGTAAGTATAGAAATTTTTTTTATTTATACACCCACTTTTTCATAACAATTTATATATGCGATATTATATTTATTTTACAGACAAACTAAAAATAATCGTAGTAATACTTCATATTTGTAAAGTCTATAAATTTGACTTCGATTTTATAAATATTTTTTACGAAGACATTTTGTTCAAGAACATGTTACCTCTTAAAAAGTATCATGATGGGAAAACTCAAACAACTTGGCTATGAAATAAATATACAAGGCATTCAGAGTTTATTAAAGTTTAAAGAATGTATGTTTTCAAATAGATTTTTCCACAAAGAACGTATAAGAAAAGAAAGTAAACTAGTGCTAATAGGTTTGTCACAGCAAATCATAGCATGCAATAAAAGATGGTTTCTTTCAGCTTTCTTATCGATTGTTTGCTTATTTTTCTATTAAAAGAGAGATACGCAAGAGAATTAAATTTTATTAAGAACGTTGCGAGGTACAATGGTTTTGATGCAGAAATAATCACTAATTAGACAAACTAATTTGAAAAAATAATCCCAGATGCCACTTGTTTGTTACCTCAAAACAAGCGAGACAAGTAATATATGCTTACCGTTTCACTAAATTGTAAAAAGTTTAAATACAGTTTTTAAACAACGCGGATTACGGAGATTTACGTAATAAAATGCCGAGATTCAAATAAACAATACATCGGTCAAACTAAACTCTCAATAAGAATTCGGTATAAGAAAAAGGCTCACACATCAAATTTAATCAGTCTGAGGTATCCAGTTTAGTAAAACACATGTTAGAAAATAATTATAGGGTGACCGCGGATTGTCTACGTTTAATCAAAAATATAAACAATTACCCTGAATTAGATACTTATGAGAATATATCGACATAGGTCTGATATCATATTCTGGCCTCTAAGAGTTCCTAGAAGATACGACCGTTAGAAAAGGTCCATTGTTGGAAGCGGGCGTGTACTTTTAGCCTTTTAGCATAAGTCATAGACAATTCAACTAAAATGTAATGTAGTAACGTAGTTTAAATGTATATGTATATATAAAAGGCGTGTTTTTTGAGTAGGTAACGAAAGAAAATTTTCAAAAACCAAATTTATTTTCAGAGTCTACACACATTTCTCTATTTTTCAACATAGTTGCCAAGTTTGTTTAAACACTTATCAAACCTTACAACTAGATTTCAAATATCCTCTTCATAGAAACTTGCCGCCTGCTACGATAACCAAGAGGACAGGAAAGTCGTTTGAGAAAGTGCTGATATGATAGTAAAGCGTCTGTTCTGAAGCATTTTCGTTTCAACTAAAGGCACTATATCGCCTATGATTTCAGATGGGCGACCGGATCGGGCCTCACTAAGGACGTTATCACGGCCAGGTTTGAAGTCTCTAACCCACTTACTTCACAAATCTGCCGGTGAATGTCTGCAGCAGACATGTTTCTTGCGGATGAAAGACGTATCACTTATAGTAGATTCGATAATCTTGAATATTTAAAGACATGAGTAGACCATACAAGTTACTTACACAGCTGCAACTCAGCACAGTTGTTCCCAAGGAATGCTGGGACATGACGCAAGCACTCGTTGCGGCGCGCGCACCACCTTTTAGTATATACAACAAAACGGCCCTTTCTTAAAAAACACGCTTCGTATATATGTATAACGTTATGAATTATATTCGGTAATGTATATGTGTGTTTAACTATGTGAAAATAATAATATACTCTACAGTTGTTTTATTATCTTATCCTTTCTTTAAATATAATATTTCAAACTTTTGTATCTGATTATGAAAGTCTATCTCAGACCTAGGTATCGTACATATAAAGGGTTTTCCAATAAGGACTTCACAAATTTTTTTCAAAATAAAATGCAGACCATTTGAGATATTTCAAAAACTTTATTATCGGGTTGAAGTACAATCAAAACATTTATGAATGGAACTCGACTTCGTTCATATGGCCACCGCGGGCACGTTTGCAGCGGCCGATTCGTTGGACCCAATTTTCGATGACTCGGCCACACAATTCGGCCGAAACGGCTGCTATTTCGCGTTCAATGTTGGCTCTGAGCTCTTTCAACGTTGTCGGCTTGTTGGCATAAACCAATGACTTCACGTAGCCCCAAAGAAAAAAGTCTAGAGGCGCTAAATCGCACGAACGAGGCGGCCAATCGACTGGTCCATTTCTTGAGATAACGCGCTCATCAAACTTACTCTTCAATAAATCGATTGTAACGTGTGCTGTGTGGCTTGTGGCACCGTCCGGCTGAAACCACATGTTGTCCAAGTCCATAGCTTCCAATTCGGGCCAAAAATAATCGGTAATCATGGCGCGATAACGATTACCATTCACAGTAACGTGACGATCATTATCGTCCACGACAAAAATATGGCCCTATGAGGCCGCCGGCATGCAAACCACACCAAACAGTTATTTTTTGTGGATGAAGTGGTGTTTCATGAAGCACATATGGATTTTCACCCGACCAATAACGCATATTTTGCATATTGACGAACCCATTGAGCCAAAAATGAGCTTCGTCACTGAAAATGATTTTGCGATGAAATTGATCATCTTGGCGCATCTTTTCCAGAGCCCAATCGGAGAACGTACGTCGCTTCAAATGGTCCATCGGCTTCAATTCTTGAGTCAGCTTGATCTTGTATGGGTGTAAACAAAGATCCTTACGCAAAATTCGCCATAAAGTGGTCTGGGCAATGCCCGACTCTTGAGAACGCCGTGGAATTGACTGATTTGGATCATTTGCTACGGACGTTTCAACGGCAGCGATATTTTCGACACTTCGACCAACCCGTTGTCTCACTGGCACGGCAACATCACACAACGAATATGTAGACTCAAATTTTTGCACTAAACTTGTTACTGCCTGTCTACTAGGGCGAGAATTACGACCGAAAATCGGAGCGGTCACCGACTCCGAATTTCTGTAGTAAATTTTTATAATTTGCAGACGTTGTTCGTTCGTGTACTTTACCATGATGAAAATGTTAAGTTTACTGAATAAATTGACAGTGACAGTTCGATGATTAGTGAAAGGGTGCGTTCACAAATTGAATTAAAAGTTGTCAAGTCCCTATTGGAAGACCCTTTATCATCAGAAGAAATAAAATCCTTTCTCTTTCTGTCATTGTCTCTATTTTCTTAAACACTTAAGTACTCTTTGTTTGTAACTCATTATCATATTCATTTCTTATCTTTAAAGAAAAATCTTTCTTTTTTTAATTTAGTGATTTAGAAAATTCCTGATGTGAAAGACTATAGTATTAAACTTGTATTCATTTTAAACTGTACTGATATATCTATTAACAAACAAAACAAATTACTTTCAAAAAACTGTATAGTATAATATGTTAAAAAAATCAATTATGAACAATGAATATTGACAAATAAATCTGTATCTTAAAATTCGAATTTTCAAATTATTTTTTTCTTTTAATTATCCTTATGTAGGTGTCTTTCTGGTCGATAATGGTAATAAAAAAATTTAATAACCGAACTATTATTGAGCTAAAAACACATGTAAATGCTATGTAAATCCTAAATAACTCTCAAAAATCAACTGAAACTACAACACAATAATAATAAACTTATCTTCAATATCTTTAAAACTCCATCTTTCTCTTCTTAATGGTTATTTATTCTTGTCCTAGATGTCGCCTTAATAAATTTTCTCCTTTCTCCGTTTCCATAAACGTTGTTAATTTGTCTACACACGCCTATTTGTCTTATGTGTGTGTTTTAGCACTAGTTTAAAAATTATAGCTTTTATTTTTAAAACTGTTTATATACGCTGGAAATTATTTTTAACAGTAATACTGGTTTAAAATATTTAATTATTTTTATCCATTTATTTTATATATATATATATATATATATATATATATATATATATATATATATATAGTAATATACGTCTATTTTGACCTTTGCCAATATTACTTACAACCTTAAATTTTTTTGCAACTACTTCTTTTGTTTATTGTTCTCTATTTTTCAGCGTGGATCTTGTACATGTAATTTTTCACTGAATGACGGAAAATATCCTATCAGAAGTTTATATATCCCAAAACAAGACAAACGGAATATACATACCTTCGTGGTAACTCAAAAAACAAAGGAAATCCGTTTGGAAATGCCCAAATTAAATTAATTTCGGGCTTCCGGGCTGGAACCGCGTCACTTGTATATCTGCCGACGTTTCGTACCCATTTGTATGGGACATCTTTGGGGCTCGACTTCTGCACTGAAACTGGTGTAAGTCGATGGTGGACGGGTTTATATATGGGTAATGGGTCATGGGTCAATGGAGCGTTACGGTTGCGGTTGGGTAGTTTGGAGATGCAGGATTGCCAGGCGTTGTGTAGGGGGTAGCGATCATCGCGGTTAAGGTTATTGGGGTGTTTAGAGATCTCTATAGGCCATGGGTCTTGAGTAATTATGTTCACGTAAAACACATTTCCTAAGGTAGACATTAAAGTCAGTTTGAATATACTTTTTATTATTGAGAACTACTTAAGCAATCAAAATAATACTTGACAAAAATAAAGTAGGAAAAATCCCTTTCTTGAATACATTATTTGTACCAAAGCTTCCCTTTGAAAAATGTTTGGAACGTTACCGATAATGTAGCCAAAAATATTCATCTGGAAGTTGTTCATGCTGTTTGTAGCAACAAATATTTATCCATACTTTAAATAGTTCCAAATTTTTAGATGGATTAATAAATCTGTGCCTACTGTAACTTTTGCTGTGTACATAACCAAAAACTGCACAATCAGCTCATCCCATTGCAGAAAACACTGCAACGCATTTTTGTAATATTTTTATATAGGTATGTGTGCACTTACCAAAAAATAATAATAAAACAATAATAGTTTATGTAAATAAATACATCTTTTACTACACAAAACGAAGTACAGTTCAAAATTAGGTTTGAAAAATCCTACACTACACAAAATAAACGGAAAATAAGTACAATAACTAAAAATACAAACTTAAACTAAACATAAAGCAACAATGAAAGGACACCGGCATATAAAGCCTCCGAAAAGAAACCACCAAACATAAGCCGAAAAATAGCGGATTTTGTTTTGTAATTGATTTTTGTATTTATCATCGATTTTTCGGTAACGATAGTATACTCGATTACTCACGACCATGTATTCGCATTACACTTTTCACTTTCCCTAATTAAGATTACAACGGTTGGTACAAGTGTTAGTTATAAGACAAATATTAACCCATACTTCTCTTGTGAAAATCAAAGTATGGGCAAGGTTGCTCACACTCTGATTAAATATCTGCTGATGATGACATCTTAGTTGTCGAAATAATGAATACAAATATTGATGAAATAAGGAGTTTTACTTGCCTTTTTTCCACTTAACCACCGTTTCCATAAAAATTTACCTTACAAGCACTGCTAATTTAAAGTTAAAAATATTTATGTATAATAAAGTTATGTTAAATTAATACATCGACAAGAATTACCTGATATTTACAAGTATTCACTTTTATTTTACTATTCTTTTTATTCAATTAAACAAATTTATGCTGCTGTTCGAAACTTGAACAAATAAAAGAACAGATCTTTGTCGACAAAATAAAATGTTATACTCTATCTCCTTCAAAAAAGATCAAATATTTTTTAAACTAAGACCAGTTATGTTTAGGGCAAAAATACATTGATGGAATAACGACAATAAAAATATACAGGAAAGAGATCGAAATATTTTTACATAATTTACGAGCACCATACAATACAAATATTTTAGGATGCTTTATGTTTTATATAGGTATTCAATTGTGTGAGTTTCCCTTGTTCGTATGCCCTTTCCACTAGTCTTGTGTCAATGCTCCTGTTTACTTCATGCATATAAACTACAGGCTCGTCGCTTTTGCATTACATTTGGCGACGCTGCTATACCTTCTTATATCGACGATGTCTCGACGACATCGATCGTGCAATATATTATCTCATAAAGCTGGGCTTTCGTTTGTAACATGCGCGACCGGATCCATATAAGCACCGTATCTCGCAATACATCTTATTAAGTCAATCGCGGAGAAGAATAATATATTGTTCTCATAATTTTGCTCAGTTAATAATTTCGAATCTACCAGAGTAGCGTAGTACTGCCGTCTCCAAATTTAATTAGTGAATCAAGGCGTATATTATCGAAACTTTATATCCGTCACAGTAATCATTTGTTCTGTTATCCTAGTATATCGTAAAATAATGATACACTTCTCTAATATAATGTGGTAGATTCGTTTTGGAGGATAGTTATGAAATCGTAAATATATACTTACTGGAAGAAAAACTGTTTTACGTCAGATCAGTATATTATCTAGAACGAAGAACAATTACAGTATTGCTGAGGTAGCGTTAAGGTAGTCTAATAATTTAGTTTATTATTGATTTAGTAACAAATACTGTTTAAAATCATTTAGATACTAAATTCTCTTATTTCGTTTTTATAAAACCTGCTCGATAATAATATCGTACGAGTATTATTTTACGGGAAGTTAGAGTCGAAATCAAACAAATGAGCTAGAATTTTGAACTCAATCCATTTGAACCAATAATTCTGAAGTGCTACTATGATATTTTTGCGATTATCTTTCTCAATCTCCTTAACCTCCATTACTACAATAAGTTCTTCATCTGACAGAAAATTTTCTGCACCAAGGAAATGTTTGAGTTAAAGGAATAGTAAGAGCGTTAGATCTGGTGAATAGTGCTTGTGACTCACAACCTAAAAATTCAGCTGATACAATTTTTGTGAACAACTTGACCGGCAAGAGAAAACGAATTACCACTATAGAAGATAAGTTTTGCGGGTAATTCTTACGCGTTTTTTGTAAATCACTTTCTTCAGCCTCTAAACGAGCGACATAGCAGTCCCTTAATGAGAGTTTATAAGAATTATCAATCCTAATCCAGTGGGCACTACACTAAACACCAATAGAAGAGTCTCGGCTTTCTTGATAACAAAGACTGTTACTTTATTAATTATTTCTGAGTCGTTGCAATTATTGACAATTTTGGTTAATATCACCATATTTAACTAGCGTGAAGCAACTACACCTGTATTCACAGGTAAAATTCAAATCAATTGTCATAGCTTAACTAGGTTTCACCTGACACCCTAAAAAAGAAGGCAGAATTATAAGATGGTGCTAGTATTCAAGTGTATTATTTATCAATATCAAAAAAGGAACTGGTAAAAATATTTAGTAGTTTTATTGAACTAGCAAAAAAATATGGTTTAGAGCTAAAGAAGGGGAGGAAAAGAAGAAGTACTTTAAATTCACAACAAAATAAAAAGGATATAACTTCAAAGAGGGGTCAGTTTGAATACTTACGCGTAACGGAATCCAATAAATGCCAAGAAGAGAAGGAAAGATGATAGGACTTTAAACGGAAATAGAGCTTAATGGGAGAAGTGTACCTAGATCAGTCAACATCCGTACATTTGAAGCAATAGTACGACTAGTATTCGTGTACATATGTGAAAAGCGGACAATAACGAAAGCAGATGAGAAAAGAGTGGAAATCTAGGAAAAGAAAGCATAGAGAAAATTTTGGAGCAGTCAGGGTACAAGTTGATGAAAACGTATAAATAGAGAACTAATGGATATATACACAAAACCAAAAATTATACAAATAATCCATTCACGGAGAGCTAGATGGTTGGGACCAATTCGAACATAAGAACAAAGATTTGTAAAAAAAGTGCTGCATAAAGGAGAAAGCGGAAAATGGAGAAGGAAAAATGTCTTCTAGAAGCGACAAAGGTTAAAAAAGATCCTTAGGGTCTGTAGTGCTGATATAGTAGTAATATTAGCATTTTTTCAAATAATCGCCCAGCATTGAAAACAGCTAACATCTGCCTCGTAACAGGCCATGTATAACGTTTTCATCTTATTCCAAACACATAATTCATAAACCCACCATTTCTCAATTTTAAAGTAAGTATATTTTCTAAGGAGTAGTCACAAAAGATTTATTAATGACAGTAAAAAAATCTTGTCCCTTCAAAAGGTGAGTTCATAAAGTCGTACAAGGATCAGAAGTATTTGGCATCTATTCTTTTGTACTAACCTAAGAACACATTATTAAGTCGTAAACCATCTTACAAGTTAACACTATTGAAAGGATAGAGTTATTTCATACGCAAATATTTTTCTCTTTTAAATTAACTATAAGCTAACAGTTAAAAATTGAAATTCAAAATTTTCTTATCTGAATAGAAAGGACGCACTTTTAAAATAATCTTTAAGAACTTAGACATCTCTTTTTAATTTTGCCATTTTGATCATGTATATATTAAAAACCAAAGGTACTCTTAGATTTTACCCACTGCTTTTAACATTTGTAAATATTCTTTTAATTTTACAAGGACTTCTTCATTCGCTGCTCGATTTTTATGTTAACCATTACTAAGTAATAGTGTCCTCTACAATTAATGCTCGAAAGTAAACTAAAACAGACAGAGAGATGAAACTGGGATTTTGCTTAGAAAGTGTCAAAGTCAATGATATTCCAATTACAGCCTCGTCCGATGCGGTCGCACTATGAAAGGAACGCAATTTCGTTATTTAATCGTCATACCTCGTATGTAAGTAGTTAAAAAAATTAATTTTATAAAATTATATAAATAAATACGTGTTCAAGTCAACTGAATACATTTATTATTTGTAATCGTGCTGTGGATTTTTATAGCCGAATTAATTTATCTGCACAATAAGTGCTTCTAGTTTTAGACAACAAAGGTCCAATTAATAAATTGATGTACAATATATGTTATTATGTTCAGGCTTCAAGAAATAAAACAATGAGTGCCTCTCTTATTATTCTTTATTGCTAAAATTTTATTTGAACATCATCTTATTTTTATTATCCGTATATGTTGCTCTTTGAAAATAGTGAATGTATTCTTAGCTTTTCTTTTTCAAAATGCAATTAAATTAATGGCATACTATTTTATAATATAGTTAATAAATATAAAAATTGTTATTTTTATTTTATTATATTTATTTAAATTTTTTTATTTATATGTCGTCCAACAGAATTTCTTCCGTGAATAGGACAAAACCAAATATACATACCTGACACAAATAGGTTTAAACGTTACAAAATGTAAATATGAAATTTCACAAAACATAAGGAAACATAATAATTCTTTACATGTGTCATAATTACATGATACACAATAATATAAGCGCATAAGAGACAAGTAGAGGGAAGGTAAAATTAATTCTCCCTACTTGTCCCAAATTGCCACTCTGAATAAAGCTCCCATAGAATCATAATGAACGTCTAATGCAGAAAATATTTTATTAAAATTACTGCACATTAAATATAGAGGCGACTTTAATACTATATTAGTTTTAGAACGCGGACCGGAAGACGTAGTATGTATAGTAACGAACTGACAATCGAGGAATGTGAAAATATAATTTGTAATTCGTGAAAATTTTTAAATCTTCAGCAAACAGCAATTTCTTGGAAGCAATAACTGATGTCAAATCATGAATATATATTTGGTCCAAAATTTGAATCCTAAGATACACCCGAGGATGTGAAGATGATAAGATGTATGTCCATTACAACATACAAATTGTCTCCTATCATACGAATATGAACCAAAAAACTTCAGCAACACGTCACTGAGCCCAAATGATTTTAATATATTGAATATCAAATGATTTATTCGCTTGAAAACTTTAGAGATCAGTATATACGACATTGACCTGTCCGTGTTGATCTAATACGTTCGCAATGTACTGGGTGAAATGCATTATATTAGAAACCGTTGATCGTTATCCAATAAAACCATGTTGATCTGGTTATTTTACATTATGAAGTATTGGAGACAGATAAGTATAAATGCATATTTCCAATACTTTAGTTTGCAGAAACTGTTGGGTCTTCATCTTTCAACACAGGACATACTCTTGCTAATTCCCAACAATTAGGAAAGATTAAAGTACTTAATCTCAAATTAAATAAAATTGCTAAAGAATGTGTGAAGATGTCTGCACAATTAGGAAACTTGAAACATCTCCGGTCGGTGCTTTGTTCGACAGCTTCCTTAACCATGAGTTAATAACAGAAGCCTCAACGAAATCAATATGAATATTGGGAGTTACAGGAGACAGATTGTTATTAATTCATAATGGCATCAAAGTGGATGAACATCGATTAAAAGTAGCGAAAGCGTCAACACTCTGTATAGACTCATCTAAAGTTCCATCTTCCCAGGAATCCTACTCATACCCTTCTTTGTTTGAATGTAAAAACAAAAGAATTTCGGATCATCTCTTTCCCACATCCCTCAGATATTTTTCATAAGCTGTCGAAATTTGGTACTTCACAAGAAACCTGATACACTTGAAGTATCAAGTTTATAATTCCTGTACTTTAAACGATAATACTTCTTCAATTTTAGGATATTAATAATTTCGTATCTATACCATACAGGCAATTTGTTCTTCAAACGCGACACATATAAGTCAAAAAGAAAATATAGTAAACTGAAAAAATTGATAGTGTATATAAAGCATTAAAATTGGCTTTTTTGAAATTGTATGCTTGCTCGTCCATACATAATTCAAAATTTGAGCAATACTCTCGACTGATTATGACATTGACAGTAACGGTCGCCGGGTGGTGTGGAGCAATACGTATTAATGGTTTATCATTACGAAGAACTGTACACTGTATATTTGTTAATACTAAATCAAGAATGCGACCATTTTCATTTAAAATAGTTTTTTGCCGAATGAGATCAGTAAATTCCATTAACCTACGTATAAGACGGGACTTTCTGACACTAATATTTGTATTACTAAAATGAGTAATATTAAAGTATCCCATTAAAATACCGTTAGTTCTATCATAAATTAGTAATATCAGTACTAAAATCAGAAAAAAATCTGCGAGTGAGAAATTGGGAGTACGTAAATAATACCAATATGAATAGAAATAAAATTGTACAGTATTTTACATTCTAGAACGTCAATAAATTCGTGGCATATTTAAACAACTTTAATCTATTCCTTCCGAAATACGAGAGTGGTCCAAGAAATACCCGACCCAACAAAGAAAACACAAAAATATTGGAAAGAAATATATTTATTTTTCAACATAATCTCCTTTCAGATCTATACATTTTTCCCAGCGATGTTCAATAAGTTCGATACCCTTTTTATAATAAGAACTGTCTTGCTCCTCAAAATGACCATTAACTGCCGACATCACTTCTTCATCGTTGGAAAATCTTTGACCACCGATCCATTTTTTTAAGTTTGGCAACAGAAAATAATTCGAGGGTGCTAAATCTGGCGAATAGGGTGCCTGAGGTAGCAATTCAAACTTTAATTCATTAATTTTGGCAATTGTAATAACGGATTTGAGAGCTGGTGCATTGTCTTGATGAAACAACATCTCCTTCTTACCTAAATGCGGCCGTTTTTGCTTGATTTTTTTGCTTAAACGTTGCAATAAGTTTCCATAATACTCGCCGTTGATAGTTTTTCCTTTTTCAAGATAGTTAATGAACATTATTCCACGCGCATCACAGAAAACCGATGCCATGACATTGCCTGCAGATGAAACGGTCTTCGCCTTCTTTGGAGCCGGTTTTCCCTTTTGAGTTCATTGTTTTGATTGTTCTTTTGTCTCGCGTGTGAAGTGATGGACCCATGTTTCATCCGTGATTATGAAACGGCGCAAAAATTCTGCTTTGTTGCTGTGAAACTTCGCTGAACACTCAATTGAAACATCTTCACGACGCTGTTTTTACTCGAGTGTGAGAAAACGTGGCACTCATCTTGCACACAGCTTTCCCATGTCCAAATTTTCAGATAATATGCGATGTACCGCACTTTTTGAAATGCCTGCTATGTCTGCTAGCTTGCGCACTTTCAGTCGACGATCATTCAGTACAGCTTTGTGGATTTTCTGCACCATTTCTGGAGTCGTCACCTTATTTGGTCGACCACAGCGATACTCGTCTTGGCAGCTCGTACAGCCTCGTTTAAACTCTGCTACCCAATATTTCACTGTTGTAAACGAAGGAGCAGACTCACCCAGAGTAGAATCCACTTCAGCTTTTATATCGGTTGGGCTGAGACCTTTCAAATAAAAGTATTGTATCACGTAACGATGGCCAATTTTTACAAATTCACTGTAAACGTTCACTATTGATAGCTGCCAAACAAATACTAAACAAGGTGGTGTTTAAACTTGAAACGTATGCTTTATAGATTGTCTACCTTCTAAGACAGTGATATTTTTCAAACAACTACCGCCATCTCTAGATCAGGCCGGGTACTTATGAGACTACCCTCGTAATATTATTTTTAATAGCTAACAGAACTCCTCCACCTCGAATAGATCTACTTCAACATGTTCTCTATGTAACGTAATTCACATCATATAGAAGTTCGGAAAACATTGTGCAGAGTACACGTCTTTCGAAAGCCATGTTTCGATCAATTCAACGATGCCAAACTCCATATCACCCATAGCAGTATATAAGTAGTCAGTCTGTTTCGCAGTTCTCTGACATTTTGGTAATAAATAAAACAAAATGGAAAGTGTTGACTATTGGGTAAGCTCAGTTTCTCAAAACAATTTTACATATTCCGTGAGTAGATTATATTTGTACAGTATAATAAACAGTTTTTTCACTATCCACCCTCAACCTAGTAGGACGAGTGTAGACCTAATGGGATCGAATTTGCTAAGACGCGAGGTTCAAAATCAAAGTCAATAGATAAACAATGACGTACCTGCGACATGATCTGCTTTTTTTGTATTTCCCTCTAGCTTTTAGTCATATTCGCATCCTCTGGTACGCCGTTAATAATGATGTTTGTTTTACTTTTTTTTCGCTCACGAACCTCATATAACAAATCTTCAAAAACATCTTTCTCTATATGTTTTGTAGGGGATGAAATCAAAACCTGTACTTCAGAAAATTCATTTTTCGTTTCCACTATTATTGCTTTGAGCTTGTCTATATCATTCCCAAGTTTGCGTATTCAGTACAGGTTCAACTGAATCCGCGTTTACCATTTATAGCACGTACCTCAGACAGAAGTTCAGCACTTACGTAGTTAAAAACTTTTCTTGAATATACAGTAATTTAAGAATGGAGCAAACAAGAAGATTATAAAGTCTGTCATGTAAACAGAAGGGATAAAAAACACAAGGACACGCGCTTTTTCGCAAGGGGTGCCTGTCACTGCGACTTTTTTTTTAAACGAAACAAACAAAAAAGGAACGGGTAGGTAACGGAAAGGTACTCCAACAGATAATAATAGGACGGTATACACAAAAATAAATACTATTGCATGAACATCGTATAGAACAGTTTAAAATATAAATATTAAAACATGAGACAAAAACATTGCATGCATCAAAACAATGCAGTCAGCAAAACCAGACATACAAAATAATGCAAATAATCAACATTTGCAAACTAATCCTAGTTCAGAACTACCCAGAAATTATACCTCCAGATAGCTGACAATTTATACTTCACGATAACATAATTTGAAACTGTAATTAATAAGAAATACCGAATTGAAATACATTATGTTCGAATGAATATATTCTGAAAAATTTTCGAAAGAAGATTTTAGTGACGTAAGTATAAAATTATTCACAAGGTTTGATAACGTAGTAGAAAACTGAAAACTGTAAAACATGCATATACAGAATGTTTCAAAAACAATATTTAATTATAATTAAATTATTACAATAATTTAATTAGACAAAATTTAAATATAAAAAGTACTTGCTGCACGTAGAAGAAGAATTACTAAAAGTAAGTGAGAATTAATTGTTTCAAGTAGTTGACACTTATATATTATTATTCTCTTAATAGTTCAAGATTTGAATTCCTTATTTAAATAATTTTTGCAATAATACGCATACTTAATGTAAATATATGTGAAAATATTTAAAATCATACCTCCTTAATGTCTCCGTTTGGCAGGTGGGTCCAGCCAGACCTTTTTCCATTTCAATTGTAATTTAAATATACTTCTAGTTGAGCTAGTGACAATTTCGTGACTTTCCCTCAAATACTATTAACCATCATCTCTGCGAATTGGGAGAATACTTCTCATATGAGGATATCTTGCTATACACATTACATTCTTACCTAATACGGCCTGCCCAGACCTTTATGTATTTTATATGGGAATGGATGAAATATGATTCACTTTCAACATTTCATCTCTCTTTATTTTTATTGTCTCTTGATAATTTTTCGTTCAAACTGCTTTTCATATTCTTTAAGCATTCTGTGCACATCTAAGCGTAAGTATCTACCGGCACAAACTTATATGTAACGTTGAAGGCATTTCATGCGAAATTCTGTGATTTATTCCAAATGAGTGATGAAGTGGAAGTTGTTTATAATACGCGATTGACGCAGACAAAGTATAGATATCGATTTTCATATACAATTGGCAGCAGCTTTATCGAATGATTTAGAACGTGAAGGAGCTGAAGATGAAATCGATTTATTTATAAACGATGATGACAATTTTGAAAAGGATTATGTGCCTGATGACAAAACGTCTGATATTGAAGTGGAAACGATAATTGAAGCAAATGATATTTTTGATAATGACAAAGAAGAAGAAGAGGAAGAAATGCACACTGAAAATTAACAACGAAGAAAAAACGAAAGGAGTTCCTCCGTCCTGTTCATTCGTCTCATTTTGGATTTCATGAAAACTTCGTTTTAATTCACAGCTACGTACCGAAAAAAGAAAAAGAAAGTAAAGTTATCTTCCACCATATACTGTATAAAGCATTGTGAGGGCGAAACAAAGAAACAAGAAGCAATTTTATTTTACAATGCGAATAAAAACGGCATTGATTGCATCGATCAAATGATTAGTCATTTCACATCGAAACGCTAAACAAATCAATGGAGTTAATTTTTTCTATAACATTTTAGATGTGATACGAGTACATTGGCGGCATTTTGCATTTACAAAGAAGTCGATGCATTCGACAAATCTCATGCAAGACGGAATGTCCTCTCCACCTTAACTAAATCATTAGTTCATTTAAAATCGAACTTTTACAATGTGAAGCAATTTACTACTCGTTCGTTTCATTTCATGCATTTTCATGAAAACATAATGCACTTTCTCTAATTTCATTAGTTTTCGTTGCGTTGTTTCATTTTAGATTCTAGTACAAGCATTTGAAAAGAAAGCGGCCTTAATACACTCGAGGAGAAGAGAGGTTGTAAACATTCCTTACCAAGGAAGTGATTAGACACGCCGTAAAAGTTGTTTCAAACCCAGTATATCAGCAACACTCTAAAGCAGATTATATTTGTTTTAGTTGCATGAATGATTATCAATAATAGAATTCATATCGTATTTCATCATAAAATCTCGATTATCTTAACAATTTTTTTTTTAAATATTCTTACATCATCGATGCGAAAGCGAAAGCCTTAGAGAACCAGAAAAAGGAAAATATATACCTGCATGATACATAAATCCAATGCATCACTAAAAACGCAATATGTCTATACAAATACATGAAAATATAAAGGCACGACACACCAATGTGAAAATTCGAACATGTGCCAAGCAGAGGGTTTATGTGGTGATGTCTCTATTGACAGACTACATCATACAAAACGAACATTATAACGTAGTTTTTCAGTCATTTCTAGTAGTTCTATAAGCTCTCTATACTATATCATAACATTCGTAGCATTCAAATGTACAGAAAATGTAGTGAGAAATTGAAATCACAAGTTATGTACTTATGCACAATATTTCACTATATAAAATGTTTAGAATTTGAGTGAAAACGTTATGTCTAAGTACATACATTACATTTCAGAGAAGTAATTTGCTTTTAAAAAGGATACGTATAAGAAAGTATATCGATTATTTTATTTCAAACACAATCAGTAAATGAAATATTTTCATGTATATCAGAAACTATCAGATGCTCTTTATTGTGTGAAATTTGTATTCTACGATCTCAGTAAACAATAAAGCATTGCTACACTTTCATTTGTTTATAGTTCTTGAAGTTAGTATATAATTTCTTAAAATTCTTAAAATATATATACTTCAATTTAAGTTGAAATATTAATTTACATTAACGCAAATGATGCTTTCATTGTAGTTTTAGTCTTTTGAAACCATTTTGAGTAGGTTTCAATAACAGTTTAAATATAAATGTATCATCCAGTATCATCCGATATGTGTAAAAGAGAACAACCTATATTATAGAGAAAGCCAGTACTAAGATGAGTATTAAAGACAAAATAATGCCAGTAATTTGTAACAAAAAAGTACTAGTAATATGTAATTTCGTCACCATCATCAGCAAACATACACTTGAAAAGATATATAATACACACGTAAAAATACGTTTAAGGTTACCAAATAGCAGGAAAAGGTGAATAATAGAAGTTAAAAGATTAACGTATAAATTAATTATAAATAAAATAAATTAACTCAAAAGGAATCACAAAAATAAAATTGAGAAATTTTAAAAAGGGAAACAAAATTATTAGACCGATGACATTGTAAAGTATCAGTTGACATGGCTACTTAAAATAACTTTAGCTTGCGCACAGACAGTGCCGAACAAATACGGCGCGGAATATAGAAAATAGAAAAACAAAAAGCAGAATACGTCTGCGTTTCATATACTAAAAATTTAACAAATTTGCTCTCATATAAATTTATTTAATTGGTTCAATTATATTTAATAGCATAATGTTCGAAGCTCTTATGCTTCAATCAAGGACCGACAATATATTAAAAATGTTGTTTTAATAAATTCAATTTTAATTTGAATCTAAAATTTTAAAGTGATTTAGTGATAGAATTAGAAGTTAATTTAATAATTTTGATTAAAAATGTATGAATTGGACAGAAACTAAGAAGTAGGTCGACGATGGCCATGAAATTTATAATATCCTAGACTTATAGTCGTACTGTGTTCAAATAAAATTTTATTTCCAATTTTTTTAAACATTAACCCAGATATGCCTAATGTACTTCCTAGTATAGTATAATACGATAAGTTATATTCAGCATACATTTGACAGTGCATAGGAACAGACGCAGAATGTGTTGTTCTATAAAATTACGTTATATTTCTGTGTTAAAAAGAATACATTTTAAAAAATGGTTGAGTGCGATAAACAAAGGTAGCTAAATACTTACCTTTCAAATCAAATTTATGTAAAATGTCTTGTGTAAGTAGTAATATGAAAACATAGTTCTATATAGATGCATGATTTATTACCTGTAAACAAATATCCAAAATTTTGAGTTTTAGGCTGTTATTTCTTGTACTTTTGTAAGGTGTACTTTATATAATACATTAAGTAAATCTATATCTATGAGCGTTTTCTTTACTTTAGAGATCTTACACTTGAAGATGCGCTTGTTATGTTAGAAGATGATGAAACTGAAGCGGAAAAACTCCAATAAATTACAATTTTTCCTCTTAATAATGCAACTATCGAAAGCTAGCAGATAAAGATTTAGGCGATGAAGATATTGTGAGCATAAATAATTTATCCGGATTACAACTAAAAGTTCAAACTGAAATTGTTTTAAAACGATATTGACAACGACTTTTTCTCTAAAAATGATGTACCTTTATCAGAAATTCAGAAAACCTTAATAATCAACAAGTCAAGAGGTACTGTCAAAAAAAATTATTAATGGATTAGAAAGGATTTATAGCTCGTAATGGATTGTTTCGACAATTATGAAGACTTTGAAACCCAAGAGAGCTCCTGCAAATTTTGACGAACTTTTTCGATGCAGAATTGATAGAAATGATTGTCACTGAGACTAACAAATGAGCTCAACAAAGAAATAGGAAGGCGAAAACTTTGAAGTTAAAAATTTTATTAGAGTACTACTTCTTAATGGGTATGTTCAAATTCCAAGAAGGAGAATGCTCTGTGAAGAAGAACAACACACTTATAGTAAGTTAGTTGCTGAATCTAGTAGGAGGGACAGATTCGAGTATATATTATATTTACAAACATCCACCTAGCAGATAAGTACGAATTTGGATAAAAGTGATAAATTTGCTAGTCAGATTATTTTTTGGTCATGTAAACGAGGAGTTGATTGAATATGCCCCAGTTATCGAAATACATTCTATAAATAAAGCCATGATACTATATTTTTGACGCAATAGCTGTAAGCAATTCATCCATAGTACAAATACATACAAATTATGGGTTAGCTCAAATCGAGTGGAATATATCAACTGGTTTGAGCTTAATCAAGGTTCTCCTATTAAGGTAAGTGAAACATATTCCGATATGGGAGCCTGTAGTATTATATCTTTGATAACTTCAGTACCATTGATTGAATGCCTTACTGAAAGAACCTCTACACTACTGGCATAGTCAGAGAAAACCGTTTATTTAGGAACTCTTTAATGGAGTGCTAAAAAGATGAAATAGAGGAGTGACTATTAAAATGTTGCAGACAAAAATATTATTGTCGCGAAGTGGCATAATAGTAATGTGACATGTTTTTGTTCTAATGCTATAGAAGTGGAGCCCACTCATTCAGTAAAAATGTACTCACGAAAAGAGCACAAAAACGTTTAGAAGAAAGAAACAATGTGCAATAAGTTCTCACAATTCGGTTTTCCTTTTTTGTATATTCAAAAACCCCATTTAGGCAACTTGTACAAAAGGAATGTGGGAGGAATCGACAGATCCAATTAAAATATTAACCTGTATCGCATATCAATGCAAGCAAAAGTTACTTTCCAATTATTGCACATTGCATTGACATGTCAGTTCAAAACGCGGCAGATACACAAGCAAAATGGTGGATAGCTTGCTTTTAGACGAAGAATTGCTACCTCTCTACTTATTCGTAATAAGAAAAAATCTGTATATCAAAAAGGATGACACTCATTTTATAACATTGATTTAAGCTATGATCGGCTAGACTACCTGGTGATTCTTCAAGAAAAATAATGTCGCTTTGAACATTGTCACGCGAGAACAATGACCCAATGTTCTGAGTGTAATATAGGACTATATACAAAATGTTTTATGCAATATCATACAATTACTTAACTTAGTATTGATAGTTGTGTATGTGCCTAATGTACTATATATAGTACAATGAGAAATGTACTTTCACATAAATAAAATATGTATGTGCAGTTATAATTTACCGGTCTTTTATCTCATAAAACATAGGATTTTTTCAAAATTATGGCAGAAGTTTGCCTCGAAAGTTTTCAGGTATATCTGGGTTAAGTTGTTAAGCGGATGATGGTCATACATTATATGTGTACCAAATAACTGATGTATTCAATACTAGTTATTTTTACTTAAAATACAAATAAGAAATCAAAGATTACTTCATATTGAATTATAATTGTGGCAATTTCAAAATTAGTTGGATGCGTTTCTCATAAGTAATATGAGTAGGCCATAATTATGATAAGCCAATGCATGTATATTTAGTTGATTTGATTTAAGTTATAATCAAACACAAATTCTTTGAATATAATCCTAGTTTTGATCTAATAAATTTTAAAGCGAAGGTTTTGTTTTTAGGCACAAGTTCAGTCTCGACTTTTCTAATGTACTACATGCAAGTTTTAACTTCAAATTTGTAAACAAAGAAAGTACAAGTCATACAGTTTATTGCTGTAAGACATTTAACTGCTTTTGAAGATTAAATAATTTCCATCGCATAAATATTCATTATTTGATTTAAGTGTTTAAATGCATCAATTATTATCAATTTCTGGTGTATTTATTAAACTATGTCGAATTTAATAAGTCACAGTTTATAAGTTGCGATCAATCGTTTTAAATTTATAATGTCGCGCATAACTGGATGCTAAAAAAAATATTAAACCTTAAATGTTTATAAAAGAATTCATAAAAAGAGTCTCAAATTTAAAAACATTATGCATTATGAGAATTCTTGTGTCGTAATGTAGATTTTGTTCTCAAAATTTGTTTATGCTTCCTCAATAAGCGCGAGAGCAAATAAAAGTTCAAAAACCATATCACAGCAATATGTAGAGAATTATTGTCTGTTAATGCAGATTTTGTCCTCTAAATTTTTTAATAATTCCTCAAAAAGCAATATGTACGTTTTTCAAATTTCTGTTAAGAAACATATGAATTTGTATAATATTATGCCTTGGCATGAATTAATGGTGGTAATTTTACCTTCACCTGATATATATTATATTTTTTTCTGAGTCAGTTAAAGCCAATTTGAATTCCCTCCTCTTGACAATCGGCCTTCTTTCCAAGGACAATGTTGCAGTATAATGTTTGGATCTAATATTGTTTATGTGCTCCATAATTCTTGTACTATAGGGTATTTAGTTTAAGAATATCATATTCTCAGACTGTTATTTTTCTTAAGGTAGTAGAAATAGCAATACGTACAAAATAGTTACCAATAAATTATATTGAAACTAATTTTAGCAACTAAACGACATCATGTACTAGCCCCACACTTCCGTCCTTTTTTGTGATATTTGGAATTTAAGGAATTTACATTTATTTACATTTATATTTATATTTACTTATTTGAAAAAAGAAAATCTCTAAAACCATTTGTCCTGTTTACGCGGACTGGGCAGAATACTGCACAAATGTTTCTTAATAACGGCGTCACGCTTCAAAATTTATTTGAATTCCTTTCTTTCAAACCATCGGACATTTTCAGGCACGGAATTGAAAAATTGCCAAATTGGAAGGCAGGGTAAGTAATGCAGAGGAGTATATTCTTGACTAGTTTATTTATTTTATTTGTTAAAAAAGTCAATAAATGTATATACATATGTATACAAATGTAATAAGATATGGAATTAAGAACTGGAATATCGAACAAAACAGGAAATATTGTAAAAGAAACAAAGATAATTAAACTATAAATATTAAACGAAACTAGTGGCAGCAGAAAAGATATCTTGCATAAACCATATAGAGATAAAGATATAGAAATTGAAATGGCGCTAGAACGAACAAAATAATTCAGCAAAAAGAATGGTTAGAGAAAGTAGAAAGTACAGCAGAATTAAATGGGACTCAAGACAATAATAAAACTTTTCAGGCAGAAACAAAATCAAATACGGATAGGATGGACAGAACATTTTACAAAATATATACTCAACAAGCCCTTTACATTCATTGAATTAAATTACTTGGGATATCACAAAAATTAGGTAAGTTATGGAAACGAAAATAATAATAATAAATAAACTGTCAAATGTCAAAATTTGACAAATAATTATTTTTAAATTACAGATATATTGGGCGACGGTTACCATGTCTATTTTAACATAAAAAAAGCATCTGCTCCACTTTTTCAGTCACGTTAGTGTAACTGCTTTTCAGAGAATTTTCATAATATCTGTTAAGAGAACTCTCTGTTTGAAAGCTCTATGTAATTGAAACAAAACATACAAATATTTTAAACAATTTTATTTTAAATGGCCAATTGTTTGGTATGTGGGGATACCTTTACGTATAATTCTATAAGAATAAATATAGCAGTTCAAACACTAAATAGAGAAGAAGCAGTTTAAATCGTTCTGTACATATAAATATTCGTTCAAATACCTACGCATCGAAACAGTTCAAAATACCACACTTCGCGTTCAACACATCGAGGTACCTATGCAGCCCCAATAGCATGGAAATGTTTGACACTATCAACCTTGCACCCATTGGGGAACCGCCATGCTACTACCCGGCAGCAGCAGTGACACAGCTGGTAAGGTGTTAAATCTCGGTCCTCTGACGTACAATGTGTACCCGATGACAAAAGTTGCTGCCGACCAGTATATGTGTTACTATATAAAATCATCATAATATACATACATAAAACAATAATATTCTTGAAACACAATAATATATACATAGAACGCATAATATACTACTGTGGGCAAAAAATAGTAAGACTTTGTTCATAATTTTTAAACTCTTAATTTTTTTCTTCCAAATCTATTTCGTCCCCCTCAAAGTAATCTCCCCGCGCGCATGGCCCCAATACACTTTCTCGATTGGCCATCGCTCTCCCCCGACCTGAACATCATAGCCAACGTGTCTTCCAATTCTCGAAACAGTTGTTAAAGTCAATTTCAGGAATAACCTTCAATGCGCGCAGCGATTCAAGTTTAATGTCTTCAATTGACTCAAAACGGTTTCCCCGGAGCGGTCGTTTGAGTTTGCTGAATAGCCAGAAGTCACACGGAGCTAAATCAGGCGAATACGGTGGTTGCGGTACGATATTGGTTGAAAATTTGTCGAAAAACTCACGAAGAATTAATGCAGTATGCGACGGTGCATTATCGTGGTTCAAAAACCAAGAGTTGTCGGCCCATAATTCTGGCCTCTTTTTACGAATAGCATTGCGCAAACGACGCATAACACTCAAATAGTATTCTTTGTTGACAGTTTGGCTGGTCGGAAGGAATTCGGAGTGCACCACACCTCGATAATCGAAGAAAACTGTCAACATAACCTTGATTTTTGACTTGCTTTGACGTGGTTTTTTGGGCTTCGGCTCACCTTTGATACGATATTCGGCCGATTGATCGTCTGTTTCCGGGTCATAAGCGTAGATCCAAGTCTCATCTCCAGTTATGATGCCTTTCATTTTGTCTTGATAGTCGGAAAGCATTGTTTCACAGACGTCGACGCGACGCTGTTTTTCGAAAAAATTGAGTGATTTTGGAACAAATCGTGCTTTCACTTTTCTTAGGCCGAAATGATCTTTCAAAATGGTTTTCACTGATCCTTCCGATATTCAGACGATGCCAGTAAGGTCTCTGACTGTTAATCGTCGATTCTCAAGAACCAATTCCTTGATTCTACTGACGTGTTGATCATCAGTTGATGTTGATAGCCGTCCTGGACGTGGTTCGTCATCAACGCGTTCTCGTCCCTCTTTGAATAATTTGTACCAATCAAAAACACTTGCTCGCGACAAACAATTATCACCGAAGGCCTTTTGCAACATTCTGAACGTTGCGGCACCAGAAATTTGATTCCGTACACAAAATTTAATGGAACTTCTTTGTTGAATAATTTCACTCATTGTAAAAATCGCCGAATGCACTTTTTGTACTTCAGATAGACAAGCGTATACTAAACACTAATGATTATTTTGATGTGACATTTGGCACAGATGTCACTGACAGTCATACCAACCTAGAAAAAAAATATTTCGACGAATGGGTTTTCGCGCGAAATTTAAATTAAGAAGCCTTACTATTTTTTGCCCACAGTAGTACATTCCAAATAAAAATAAAATATTTTAATTTTAACATTAAGTCTTTAACACTATCCCTTATTAGTGGAGCTAAAGGTACATATATGGGATATGTAAATACATTTATGCATTTAATAAGAAAATATATTCACTAAAGTTACTTATACATGCATTCAAAACATATCTAAACATTTTTAAATATCTCGTTACTTGAAATAAATCAATAATCTCATATAATGATGAACACTGATGATTATGTTCTCTACACTAGAGTTTAGTGCAGAATGTAGCACCACAAGCCGTATTGCTTACCTTTATAAACTTATAAAAAAAATCTTAGTAAGAATATTCAGTAAGTAGGGTGGGGAGGGCTCCTGTAAAAAAATTCTTAAGGAGCATTTAATTCGTAGAAGTATCTATGCTAACGTTGAAGGACTTGAATCCAATACGTGCCAAAGACAAAATAACAAAATTGGGCAAATCCAAAAAAAATATTAATGAAAACGCTAAGGTGAAATGGAAAGAAAACTCGATGACACTAGTCAACTGAACAAAAAGAAAAATTAAACAATAATTCTCAATTACCCCAGGACGTAATGACCGACCCTGGTATATAAAATCTCAAATACGCTAATCAAATATCCTAACAAATAAACCATATAAAAAAGAATGATGAAGGTAGAATTTCTGATCTAAAGTTATTGGTAAGAAAATACTACTGGTATTTCAAATCTAACCTTATTAGAGTATATGCCAGTCAATTGTTAACTTTAAATGAGGCTTCTGATATCTCAGAATTAAAGTTATATAATATATGAATTTTTTCCAGCAAAATTACCAGGAACAAAATCGGGCTAGTCTACTACGTAGATCCCTAATAATTCCAAGCTAATTAGTTACAAAAAGTCTTAAATAGTAACATCTTAATCGTGTTAACAGTGTCGGGCTAGATATGTATGCAGCTTACAAATGTTTACATTAACTTACTTACTTGTATGCGACTGACTGGTAAAAATAAAACATACTTTTGAGCTGAAAGCCCATTCACTAAATATATTACAGAATAAATGATTTACTATTAATGACTGGTCGAGCTAATCAACTAAATACTTTCGCAATGTGAATTTACTTAAAATTGAATGACTGATAAAAATAAAACATTTATGAGCTGGAGACCCATTCAATAAATGTATTAGGTAATAAATGATTTACTATTAACGACTACTCGAATCAACTAATACTTTCACAATGTGATACGACTTGCAATTAGCACTACTAGCTAACTTAAATCACTTGAGGAGTCTGCAGCGACACCGTCCGTGTGTTTGAGTCATTAATAACTTGAGATGGTTACTATTTTCAGCTTTCAAAAGACTCTCTTTCCTTGATGAAGGACAATAAAAACCTTCAGTGATTATTGGAGGGTTTTAACAAAGTTTCAAAGAATGGTTGCCCAAAATAGCGGCAATGGCTTCCCCACACACGTGGTCTTCAACAAAGAATCTTTCACAAATGAACTAACTCGACTGGTAGAACTACAATCAGGAATATACATTTTCCCTGCTATTAACCTAAAATAACACAATGAAGGAAAACGGCTGGAAAGTCATGCACTCACTAAGAGCGTGCACAAAAGTGTTGCTCTATCTAAACCAACAACCAGGAAGGCAAAAGAAAAAAGCATGACGTAATATCCAGTTTCAAATATTCTTTTAAAAAAAGACAATTAATTTGTGAAATTGGACTTTAGTGTGGTACAAACTAGTAAACAGTCATCAACGACATCAAACTCTAGTTAACAGAATAGCGACGACGAAGGGAACCATCATTACCTAAACAATGTACGAAACCAAACTTACGAATTTAAAAATAGATGGCACTAGTCATTTCGCGAAGCAAGATGAAAAAATGACTTAAGTCGATTTTAATTAATTAATTGATGATATTAAATTGGACACAATAAATTCAGAAATGGTATTAAATAGTTAAATAATTTACGAAATTTGAAATGAGATCAAAATAAGCATGTAACAACCTTAAACCTTTTTACATTCCATACATATTATCCAAAAAACGGATAACAACTATAAAAACATATTTATTCCAAATATTTAGGAAAAGAATCTCAATTAATCTATTAACAAATTAATGTTTAATTAACGTTTTTTAAATAATTTATTGTAACTTATACTAGGTGACAAAGAAGTGAATCGCGAAAGTATATATCATATTTTAAAACCAATGTTTGTAAAAATGTTTAATATGTTGAGAACAATAAATGATTAAATTTTCATTGAAAAATTCGTAATTTTTATAAACAAAGATTATTAATGAATTGCCGCTCCGTGCAAACGAATACATTCTGCTATTCGCCCAGACGTTCTTATAAGATATCCTACGGGCTTATATATACGGACTTTAACTAGAATGCATGCTAGAAGCCTGAGGAGGCTCAATTTTAAGGACATTTCGAAGTCAAGGTTATTTCAAGATCAAGACCATTTCAGATCTCGGCTGCTTCAATATCAATGGCATTTGAAGGTGGAAATGTGAAATATGTAATGGCATTTAAAGGTCAAGGTCGTTTCGAGGTCAAGGTCGTTTCAGCGTCGAGGTCGTTTCAATGTTAAGATCATTTTGGCGTCAGGGGCGTTTCAATACTGGTCGTTTCGATATCAAGGCTATATCCATTTCAACGTCCATGTTTTAAAGTCATGGTAATGTCGCTTTTCGATGAGGGGTTTATTAACCAATGCCTGTTCTATTTTAATAACAGTTCGAGTTAGTCATGTAAGTGAAAATATTTGTTGTATTAAGAAAAGAACATAAATTCTAATTATTAGATAGAATTTACGCTTTAGAAATTGGAATAGAGGTTAGTGATGATGATGTCCTGAAAGTTAGCATATTAGAAAGTATTGATGACGATATGGTAGATGATACGGAATATGAAGAAGAAAGTAATGATAACGTAGAAGAAATGATTGGAAGAGAGAATAAAAAAGATATGGAACACGAGGGAAATTATTAAGTTTCAATTTAAAGATTATTCACCCATTTAACATTCAGTAAAAGGTTTGGATGAAGATACTTGCTTCGTGCCAGTAGCAGGAAGTTGATGACAGATGGTTTATAAGGAGATGCTTGTTTCATTTGAATAACAGTTCAATTTTGTGTTTTCGCAGTGTAGTTCCAATTTAGGATATATTCATTGAATGTGTTGAAATGTTCGAACGTGAGTATTGCAGTAAAAAATTTATTCGTGCAGATAAGGAAATTGACGTATCTTGACCTTATGTAAAAGAAAGAGAACAAAAACAGATAATACAAATAATAATTTATTTAGATTTAGTTGTTGATGGTGTAGAAAAGAACGTTGGCGCATTTGGAGATAGGATAGTAAGTTATCAAATATCTGACTCATCAAATATATATAGAAGAATTTGCGAATAATATTAGGGAAAAATTGATAACATTGATAACATGACAGTATTTTACACGTGCACATTTTTTTGAAACTGAATTTAGAAATGTATGCAATATATTATTTATTAACTAAGAAAAACGTGGAAATAAAATCATCACTCATGGAAGTGATTTACATATATACAAAGGGTACTAGGAAAGTTTTGCAATACAGCTTTGCTTATTTAATTTTTTCAAAGTAATTTCCTCTACACTCAATACACCTCTCTATCCTCCGAAACCAATCTTCTGCCAAGTTTCACTAGGGAATAACGCACACTCGTTATCCCAAGCCCGCAGAAGATCCTCATCACTGGAAAACCGCCTCCTTTTTAGCTTCATTTCACTTGCGGGAACAGTGAAAAGTCGCAGGGAGCAAGATCTGGACTGTAGGGAGGGTGCTCGAGAAGTTTCAGTCCTGTCGTGATCAAATATTCGGTGCAGGCTTTGGCGCGGTGAGCTGGAGAATTATTGTGATGGAGGAACCAGGTGTCCATTCTTGACTTTGGCCGCAGGTTCTTCATAGATCCAATGACTTTAGGCAGGCACTGTTCAATATACCACTTAGCTGTGACTGTTTTCTATGTGTCCAAAACGATGTGTTCCACAATTCGACTCGATTCGAAAAATACACCTATCATTTTCTTCTTCACAGATCGGGATTTTCTGACAACTACGGGTGTGTCCTCATCATCAAAAACCCAAACTTTGTTTTGAGCTTTGGTCGGCACATCGTAATAGTACAGCCAAGTCCCGCCACCTGTCACGACGTCGTTTACATACCGAAATTGTCCCTTATTAAATTTTTTAAGATCTCCCGGCACCAAGTGACACGTCGTGTCATCTGCTCTTCGGTAAGTCGATGCGGCACCCAGAGAGAACAAAGTTTCTTCACGTGCAAATGATCATGCAGAATCGAACGAATTGCTGATGAATTTAGGCCTGAAGTACCCTCTATTTGTTGATAGGTCACTCGCCTGTCCTCGCCAAGCATTTTCCTCACAGTAGTAGCGTTTTCCTCAGTAACTGACGTTCCTAGCCTCCCCGGTCTCTCAGCATCCTTTGCAGTTATATTTCCCCTTTGGAATTCTCTATACCACCTGAATATCGTTGTGCGATGTTAACAAACATCACCTAGTGCATTTCTTCGAAGCACTGGTCTATGTTTAAACAACACACGAAATTATAACGCAAAACTGCCCTTATCTCATTTCGTGGCCACGATGCCATCGCAAGCACTTTACGCTCTCACTGCTAATGAATAACTGAGCCCATCGACATAGAGCGGTGGCAACTATGCACGTATAAACATGTCTCAACATGCAACAACAAGCAGCTTCCTACGATTCACTGTTGCGTCATATTGCGACACTTTCCTAGTACCCTTTGTACATACATTGTTTGGTGAATATATTAATGAAATCTTAATTTCTATAATTTATTCTGCTAAAATAAGTGAATTTCAAGAGCGGGATTCAGATAAATTAAGATGTTAATGTTTAATTATATTATTAATTTACTTTCCATATATGCTAGGATAAACGTTAAGAAATGTTTTGTATTTAGAAGTATACTCCAATGAGAGGTACCAGTTCTATAGATTTACCAGCGTTGATAAAGAAAAGGTCATACATGTTCAAAATTCTGAGAGCGCTTGTTTTGCTTGGGCTGCAAAAAGCTGCTGCATTATAAATTATAGACTGTAGCACTTGTTTTACTGTCATCACAAGCTAAACGTAATTTTCTTTCAGTTAAAAGTTCTTACTCTGGTGGATATAAACGCTCTACATATATTTCTAGTATAACAATCCGAGTTTCAACATTATTCCCATATTTTGGTGAACCAAAAGGTACGTGATTATGAAATTTCATCTCAACAATAGAATATCAGCACGAACCTTACTTAATACATATAAAATATGCATCGCTGATAATATATATATATTTCTATGTAAACCCCTATTAACATCGCACTAACAAATTTCTAACACTTAAATATGATACCCTCTGCACTTATTATTAATCATAAAATAAATATCAAGAACATACCTCTTACGCAGATTATCTTTCAGAACCAAATTTTCCAATAATTTGCTATTTGTATTATTTAAATGATTTACATACCATCGTCCTACCAATCGCAGTCAACCACTTATTTGCTGATCTTCGTACACATTTTCTCGTCTTCCTCCACAATTTATTCACGATATTAGTCTTTGTTTTCATATTAACAGCACTATCTTCAACTCATATCGTTCTTCTAATACGTAAATATAATTCCAACTCTTCACCTCTTAAATCACCTGCTTGATCGATAGCGAATAATAATATTACTTAACACATTCGTATTTACAGGCATATAAATCCTCTCATTCGGTATCTCTATTGTTTTAAATCCTGGTTCCATTCAGATAAAAATGATATAAAACATGAGACAATTCACAATCAAACCTATCCGCTACATTACACGTAATATCAATAGCGCGGATTTTATTTATATCAACGATTTCATTACTAACAGCCGGAGTATTTCCTTCAATTACCCTATTATGAAAGCGAAACAAGGAACCTATTGAATTTTGAACAGAAAAATTAACTGCCACCGGAGCTCTAATATAAACTTTCATAGTATTACCATTTAAAACAAAAAAAATCGATTGCCTTCTTTAATTCGCAATCGTTCACCAATATATTTTCCTATAACATGTACATATATCATAAATACCCTCTGGAACAATCATATCTACCCATTGATAAGGATCTCTCATCGTAGATTTAAAACGAAATACATTATTATGTGATTCTACATTTGGAATTGAATTATAAGTTTGCAGACTTAACATACACATTTCAGATTCGCCAATTAAATATATAGAAGGATTTAATGTACATGCATGCTCTTTGTGATCCCCTTCCAGACAACACAAAAGTTAAACCATTCACACCTCCATTATTATCATGATCCATCTTTATATATTTATACCTTTCCTATATAAAAAATATTATTTCCAGCACCTTTATATTTTCACTTAGTCAAACTTCTTCGAAAACAATAAACACAAATGACCGCAGTTTACACTATTAATATCTTGATATCTTCTACAATTATACTCTATAACAAGGTTACCATTCGATAATAAATGCTTTTCAAAGTCAACCGGAGATTTTAAATTTCCATAACTATCAAAATATCTTATTATATCTAGATCTGATATACCAGAGTCATCCTTTCAATGTTAACAATTAACGGGTATTTATACAAATAATTTTGCTATCCTAATTATCAGAATCGACCTTTATACACTGTTTATTTGTTGATAAATTTTTATTAGTAACTTTGAAATCTCTTATACCAGAGTTGAACATTTAATTCTAGGGTAATTGAGAGCAATTATTGCCTTATTCCTGGATTCCTATGTATGCCTGGAGTATTTAGACCTACTTGTTAATAATACTGTTAAAAATTGATTTAGACTTTTCTTCTAATCTTCTATGAATGTAATTCATAGAAGATCATATAATAATTGATAGTTTATTTCGACATTTGATACAATTGAGCAATTTTCAAAATTCGAGTTATTACGTCGACGTTTATAAAAAAAGATAATCATTATATATATATATATATATATATATATATATATATAAAATTTTATATATAGAACTAATCTATACAGTTTTATGTCTTATATATATATATAAAATTTTATATATAGAACACTGATGACAGTTTTAATTAAAAATTAACTTCAGATTATCATTTCACAATTAGAAAAAAATATAAACGTTTCGTCCGTTATTGCATTAAATTTAAGTAGCGGTATTTATAATTTTAAACATCTTATAATAACACAGGCCAAGCATGAAAAAACTTTTTTTATAAATTTGGCTCCCCTTTATGTTTTTTGACGTGCTGAATCCGAAAATGAACTTTAAAATACCACAGGATGTGACGTTTCCTCTCATGTTTACTTTACGTTATTTATGCATTGTAAGCGTATAATAATACCTTGGTTTCTACACCTATTTGATATCTACACCTAATTAGTAGTAAATGCTCAAAGTGCACTTTTGAGTATCTGCATGACTATTGCAAAGAAAATCACGAAGGCATGTATTTTCTAATCTGCAGGTCCATTTTTTACACTCGCATTTAAATTTTTTCCCTAACAATCTTAGAGCTGTAAGTAAGGAACAAGGGTAGCGTTTCCACCAAGATATAAAGGGGATGGAGGAACGGTATCAGGGTCGTTGGAATGTCAACATGATGGGAGATTACTGTTGGACCCTTCTACGAGCAACTCCAGAAGCATCATATAAAAGGAAAAGCTACACTCGAACTTTTACCGTGAAGAGGTTGAGGAAATACAAAACTTTAGATTAATAAGTAACAAACTGTTAATATTCAAACTTACACTACCATTGTAATAATAAAATGTTAAAATTTTCAATTGGTTGGCCTGTGTAATTTGTTGACAACTACAAAACAAGTAAATTCACATTTAAGAATATTAGAAATGGGAATTTTATGACTTGAAAATAATGTGCCCTAAATAATTTCAGACACGTTAACAAAATGCTGCTTAACAGATTAAAGAATTTGATGTAGAATAGCTCTTCTTCTTTATAGTTTCTCCAAATTTGTAAATTTATTCGTAAACACCTTACGTTTTTAATAAACCTATAAAAATGGATCCGGAACAATAATATCGGGCAATTTTGGATGCCAAGGAAAGATACCATTTATTGAAATTAGGCTATTTGTAAACGACTCTCGTAACGTCCGTATTTATTCTTGCAGTGTGGATAATCGCACCATTCTGTTGGAACCAATAATTCTAATGCAACTCTTCTTGAATATGCGGTAAAAGGAAAGTCTGTAACGTTTCACCGTTAACAATTACAGCTTGGTCAATTTCTTCAAAAAAAAGTGTTAGTTAGCCTGATTCCAGTAATAGTAATTTAGTTTATTATCATCATTTATGCGAAAAAAAGCTTTATCACTCATAAAGAGGTAATTTTCAATATTCATATTCTAATCATTACAAATTCATTAAATCTTGGCAAAATTCAAGTCGTTGAGTCTTATCCTGATCTCTTACCTTCTGAACTATAGCGAGCTTATAAGGATGAAATCTAATTTTTTTCATCATTCTACGCATGTTGAGCTCTGACAAATTTAGAATCACGATATGTTGACTTACCGATCTTGTTGGACTACTCGCTATTCTCACCCTTTCTTCATTAACAGCATTACATATGGACCGTGACCTGCTACTCGATTTTTTTATCTTCAACTGATCTTCTTGCTCTCCATTTACTAATCCAAGGTAAAATAGTTTTACACAGTGAATACTATCTAACAATAAATGGCGCCGAAGACATTTCTGAACAACAACTGAAGGTAAATATTGTTGGACTGTGGTTCAATGAATTAATCAAAAAAGGCAAAAAAAACTTTTACCACATCAATGTTCATACTTTATACCACCATCCCACCAAAACCAAAACACACACTGACCGATGTGGGTCAATGTGTTTTTTGGTTTTAGCAAGGATTACCATGAATCCAGGTGTGACATTAAGTTGTTGTCATCTGCTGATGACAACTTAGTTGTCTAAATATTAAAAAAATTTAATTTAATTCTATAAATTTCTTAATACAAAGCATACGATGTATTGCTAACCACCTCTCCATTTTTGCAACTTTAAACAAAATTCCAAAGCCTCCTCTCTCATTACAAAAAACTGCGATAGTAAATACTTGCTTCGATTGATTTCTAATAAAAAAGATATGAATAAATTTGGCCGGACTAAACTAATTAAGCATCTATATCATCTATTCTTGCATTTAAAATTTGAAAATTCTGTAAAACGTTAAAGAATTTTCGTGATGGCAGTTCCTAGAGGTCTTACGTTTTTGCGCTCAAATTTTCAAGGATTTCCAAATGCCACTCCATTTAGACCATAATCTCATTGACAACAGACCGCTGAGAGTCCTTGAAATTCAAGATCGAGATTAGGGCACCGTACCGTGAATGACAAATGATGCACATTCAAAAGAAACAGTCTGTCACGTGCATTCAAAATGTATTTTCTCTAATACTCCCTTGAGTACGATTCTGCACTGCGTGCCCTTTTCAACGTATATTCCCTGGCCTCTTTCTTTTTTTCTAGCGAGTTAAAAATCACTGATAGTTGACCTTTTTCCAGGAAAAACTTTTAATTTGTCACATAACAATGCACGTCGTGACATTTTAGTAATCCCCAAAAATTGCGTAGCCAAGTATTTAAATTGATTTTGTTCCCGTACAACAAGAATTACTGTATGAATTATTCCGTTTTAAATTATTTAATTGTTAAAAGTAACACATATTTTAAATTATATGCAATTATGGAAAAGATAATAAGAACTTCAGAAATTAGACTAAATTTAACACATCCGGATTATTTTAAAGGATAATTGTTTATTAATCATTGTCAATTGTCTGTCACAAAATTGTAGCAAAAGATGGATAATTTATCTTCAATTAGCAAAACCTATTGTGTTTTAGAGGATCAAAATTTAGTTAATCCCTGATATTAAATAATTTACAACTAATAATTCAAAACACAAACTAAAAGAACATTGAATGACAGATGTACAGTATCTGAAACACAGCGTTACATTAGCTGAAATAGCTATATATTAAATTATTTTACTCCAAACGTCGACTGAAATAAAATTAATTCAAAGTATGTGATTAAGAAATGCATCAGCCTTACCACGTTTTAATTAGCAAGATGCGATTGGTATTACAAAGGTGTACTAGTTAGGTGCACTGATGTGGTAGATACTGAAGAAGAATAAAATATGTTTGGAATATGTCCACTACAGAAGTTATTAGTACACATACACATGAATATTTGAAACGTATTTAAAATATTCGAGAAGTTAATATTACAGTTATTAATATTAACAGAAAAAGAAGTAATACCAAACCATCAACTTGAATTTGGTAGTCAACATAAATTCTAATAAATATTTGCGTAACGTGAATCTATTTTGTTATTAAGTATATAAATGTTTTTTGATATTAGTGTTGAAAGAATGGTGTGTTTTTTCCACATAAAATTTTTGGCAACATCAACAGTTCCACTCACTGTTGTTTCTTTATTAATTGTTATGGTCTTGCCTATATTATTATTCGTTTTGAAGGAAATGTTTATTTTTTTTCAGTTCATTACCGCATTTCTTCGATGCAGTTCCTAAATAAGTCACAAGTAGTCAACATAGTACTAGTTAAGGCAAGAATGGTTAAGCAAATCAGTAATAGCCCAGAAAATAAAGAAACTCTGTTCAGCTGCTTTTATAAACATCAAACGTTTGATAATTTATTATACAAAATAAAGAAAAGAATGGATTGCCATATGATTCCTATAAATTAATGAAATTTTAGTTATCGAGCAAATTTTTGTCAGAATAGTCCGAATATACATGAGATCACCTCTGGAATACTCAAAGGAAGTGTGCTAAGACAAGTTCTGTATCTACTATTCATAAATTTTCTGACTACAAAATTAACTACGGTCTCTACATTTGCCGAAGATACAATATTAGTCTCTTGCCAGATTCCTGAAATTGCATCGAAGAATCTTCGCTTGAGTAAGATTAAAATGTGAAAAGTTGTAGATAATAGCTAACAAAAACAAGTCACTACATGCAACTTAGAGATGCCAGATGAGACATAGTAGCAACAACTGAACTAAGTCATTGGTAGAGAAGCCCAATTATGGTGAGCGTCATAGGCGTGCGATTTATAGTATGTATATAAAAGAAATAAGTTGTAAATTTAGAAACCTCTTAGCGTTTTAAACGTTTTCAATGAAGTCACAAACTGTATAACATCGGTTAAATATTTGCGGCATTAGGTTTGTTTCCACAATTGTTTCCGCAAACCGAGTGCTGTGTGGAAAGAAATGTGTTTATAAAAACATTCTATATTTAATGATTTAAAATTTAAATGATTTTCACTATTTTGACAGATCCACTAACAACAACGAAGGACTTTCTAATTTTTCTATTGCCTCCACTAGTCCGAAGTAATTGTTCTAAATAATTTTCAAATCTGTTTTAACCTATTTTGACATTTTGACTAACGTTACTTGATAGCTGCAGCTTGTTTCGGAACGAATTTTAAAACCACGTTCTTTATATCTACAAAATATTTATAATAGTAAAACGCTGCCTGTAACCATATTCCCAAACGTATAATAATCAGTTCTCATTCATGAAATTCACGAACACGTTTTGGGGATTTGATAAACACTGCTTTTGTATGTGCTACTAAAGCGTCTACCTCAGACTAACACAATCGAACAGTTTTTGCCACAAGACTGAAAGCATGAATTTTACACGTACCATGTGACAAGTTAGCTCAATATTTTTAAGAGACTAGCCTACAGAAAACATACTTGCAGCACCATCACTCATAAACAGTTGGTTGTAAAGTTCAAAATTTTCCAATATATTTTAAACTTATTATACAAAATTAAAGATGAAGATTGAAGTGATTCCATTGTACGTAACGACAAAATTCTTTACGATCTGTTGTTTTATCAACATATAATCGCAATTTCTTATTTTTCAATTCGGATTTAATTCTATGTTCAATACGTTCACGGACGGATGGTATAAAATTTTATATCGCTGTCCGACTAGATAACGGATATTTCGCATATTTATTGCAGAATGAGCAAAATGACTCATTGAATAGTAAAGTAAACGGTAGATTATACAAAATCATTTTTATATATAATGAAATAAAAATTTCCCGTTCGATTTTACGCTCGTTTAATTCGTTATGCGCTTTGTACTCTTCATGTGTTGCTCGCAGTGGTTTTCCATTAGATACATATCGCAAATTGTAGATTTAGTTTTTGCACCATTGTAAATTAAATTAGGACATCCACTTATTAACGTACTTGCTTGTTCGGAAAATGGCCGTTTTCTCGATATATGGAACCTATCTGTGTTATTATAATATTATGATTACATAAAACAGTCTATTGCAAAACAAATACTCGTCGCTCTCAGTGTACATACAGACACATAGACCATTCAAACTAATATGGTAGAATACAGCTTTGGAGTTCAGCCACCTACTCCACTTATAAATAATCCAGAAACCTCAAATTAAGGTTTTATGAATTATAATGAACGCATCTTGGTGCATGGCGAAATTAATAACAGAAAAGGACTTAAAATTCCCGGCTATAAAAGGTAAAATAAAACGCTATAATGAAGTATATATAAACTTGCGAGGTCTGATCAAAAAATAACCGTTATTTTCAATTTTTTCAAAAAGTATTTATTTATTCATCAATAACTATCTTGTCCCCTTCAAAGTAATCCCCTCAGATATAATACATTTATGCCAGCGTTTTTTCCAATCCTCGAAACACTTCTGAAACGCGCTATTTGGTATCGCCAACAGCTCCTGTTTCGATTTTTCTTTTATCTCCTCAATTGTAGCAAAACGCTTTCCTTTCATTGGTCTCTTCAGTTTTGGGAATAGGAAAAAGTCACAGGGAGCCAAATCTGGTGAATAAGGTGGTTGAGCCATAATTAGGATGTTGTTTTTGGCCAAAAAATTACGAACAAGCACTGATGTATGAGCTGGTGCATTATCGTGATGCAGAATCCATGATTTTCTTTTCCACAATTCCGATCGTTTGAGCCGTATTGCTTCACGCAAACGTTGCAAAACTTCCTTGTAATATTCCTTATTAACCCTACGACCTGTTGGCAAGAACTCATGAGTAAAACCTTCACATTTAATCGAACTTGGCGTGCATTTTCTCGGCCTTCTGTAAAGCGCTTGTACCACTTATAAACACTTTTTTGAGACTAAGTTGACTCGCCGAATGCCACAGTCAACACTTCAAGTGTCTTGGAGCACTTTATTCCGTTTTTAACGCAAAATTTAATACATATTCTTTGATCCTTTTTTTCGAATAGTAAAAAATTGAAGAGCACACCAAAACCCGATTAACTTTTTTATCTGTGAAAAACAAACTGACAATCCAAAATGGCTGATATTGCCAACATATATAACAGACATGTGTACCAACATAACAGAAAAAAATGCAAAAATCGAACATACGTAACTTACGAAATTTGAAAATAACGGTTATTTTTTGATCAGACTTCGTAGTTCGCACACGTGTGATTTATTCAATACTGTGATAGAAGTGCGTCGACTAACGATTTACACCAAAGATTTCCAAACTTTTTTATCCCATAGACCACTTGTGGAATTTCTTCCCCTAACCTACAGAACCGCCTGCAGAAAATTGAATTTTTATAAACTTGTTAACGTCAAATGTATTTCTTACAGCTCCCCACAATATATGTTAGGTGTACTATGTCATTTACTGAATGCTCTAATGTTGATCATGACTTGTTTAAATCTCGTAGGCCCAAATTTTTTCCTCGCTGGAAATCCCCTGTAGGATATATAGATTTAGACCAACAGACCTACTAACTCAATTCAGTTAAGTACTCACTTACACATACATATGTATATAAGGTCTAATAACTAGTTGATTAAGGAGAGTAAATATTTCACCAGAAATAGTCCCTACATATCATTAGTAAAATATTATTATTAAATATTATTAAATTATTTAAATATTTTGGGATTAAATAAAAATAAAAATGTTAAAAAAAGGAAAAGTATTGTCGTATCTTATACTTTCCTTCAATATAGAATTACTGTAAATGTGTTATGAGTTTAAAATTGAATGCGATTGGAAAGATTTGTGCAAAAAACACCTCTTCACTCGGGCTAACCTATGCCCCCTTTTCAAAGTTTTTCATACACGATTCTAAATTGACTTCTGTATTATTTTATAAGTTTTTACAAGTTCCTGTAAAACATATTCAAATGTCTTAATTCATGTAAGCATGAAAGCACCTTTAGGGAAAAACTTAAACAACAACAATTATTACAACTACAATATCAAAAGTTGATATTAACCACTAACACTTTTTTGATGTTTTCTTCTATAAAATTAGTTCCAGTAATAAACCATCACTTATTTTACACTCGTTCTTTAGTTGTTCAGCTTCCTGTTCCTTCCCTACTGTTTCTGCATTAACTCAAATATGTAAAATTTACTCCGAACATTAAAAAACATTTTACAATTCCGCAATTCAAACTGCTAAGAAATCGCTGACTATAATTAGAATATTTTATGACTGCTTGTAATAAATTTTGTAATAATAACAGTAACACTGTAGATAATAATTTAAATCATATTGTATTTATCGTTATTCCCTTAAAATTATTCTACGAAATAAGAAACCATATGATGGGCAAACGATGTTTAAATACTTGTTCTTAAATTAGAAAAGCCCTAAGAGGTCATTTTAGTAATAAATTAGATAGGCAAACATGATTCGAAAATTGCTCCTTTGAACAAAAATCTTAACAGCTTACTGGCTTGCCACCTATCGAGAAAAGCTTTTTATGGTCTCCCTTCCTCTTTAATTGAAAAGTGAATTCTATCAGCTAAATGTCTTAATTTGTACCACGGGCACACATAATAATTCATGACCTGCAAACGACCCTTATAATTGGCATTAGGCTGTTTGAGGATGTGAAGACGTGGATTATTATTAAAAACGCTAACAAAGTTTTCAGAAAATCGTGTTTTGAATAAAAAATATCCATGTGAATTCTCTTCACTTCGTAAAGACCTTCTTCAAAACTATTAATTGTTAAAAATATTATTATATTATAATATTATTCATGATCCAAAGATATTATTACTTGTTTTCATATTCCTAAGGATTAGCTAATATTCAGTACCAACAACGAACGATATACCTATTCACATAAAATTGTATACACATCCCCATGTTTATAAAGAAGTAAACAAACAAATCAGAAAAAGTGTAAACGACAGTATCATTAGACCAAAATGGCTACAAAAGACCAAAGAAAATGGAGGATTGTCATACATTACAGAGAATTCAACGAAAAAAACAATTAAGGACCACTATCCTCAACCAAATATGTACAATATATTAGAAAAACTTGGTTGTTGTCAATATTTCGGTAATCTTGACTTACCTTCTGGATTCCATCAAATTGAATTACATCCCAACTATACGTTTCTTTTCTTTGTCCTCTCTTTCCTGTCCCGTTATTTTATTTTAATTGATAGCTTCAGATTCCTGGTCATTTTATTGATATAATATATAATATTTCGATTTTTTCAATAATTTCCTATTTAGGTTATTCGTTCCAATCTACTTTTATATTTTTATCTTATTTTTGACTTTCTTACTTTATAAACTTTTCTTTTTAAAGTAATTTCTATATTTTCTTGCTCTTTTCTTTTAATCTAGCCTCTATTCCTCTGCATAGCAAAATAATATAGCTATAGTTACAGTTATAGATACATATACATATAAATATACACCTTCTGTTTGTTCACCATTTTCTTCATTTATGTCTCCACAATCATACGTTCTTTAATACACTTCAGAATTATCTGCAGGTGTCACATTTTGTTTTAGCTATATCATTTTAGTTTGATCCATAACACATACACAGTAGAACATTTTTGAAATAAATTATTATCCTTCAAGTATGTGTAAGAAAACGTATATAAATTTACCCATAAATGTGTTAGTTTTGATTAAAATAGGGTTCTTATAAATTATATATGTAAATAAATATTACAACTATTCTCACTTCTTTCGCTTCTGTCTTTGTTTACCAGCAACAACCCGCACCCCACATATTTTTTTTATTGGAAAAGTTTTATTTGATAAGAAAATACAAGAGGTTATGTACAATTTATTCATATTTATTAAACATGACAGAAAATAACTCGTACAATGTGTATAAACAACAATAATTATTCTTATTTATGTAGGATATTTGCAGCAAGGAATGTTGTATGTAACAAATTCAGAACATTAGCCATGTTGATTCTCAACAATCAAATCGTGAAACGTAGAACTCTGAACTGCAACTCAAAACTTCTCTTGCTCTATATACGAGGATAGTTTGACAAGTAGTGAGAATGACATATAGGTGGCGCTCTAATTGGTAAAACAAATGCACTGTAATTTAGGTTGCCTATTTATATGTCTACATTTCGATATTTAGATAAATCGCTTGACTAGTTTATTTTCGGCAGCTGATTGAAAAAGAAGCAACACGTCGTTTTGTTAAAATGGAAAAAGCAGAGTATCGTGCGGTGAATAAATACTTCGTAATTAAGGGTATGAAAACTACCGAAATAAAAGATTAGTTACGGGAAACATTAGGTGAACACAATAAGTATATGGGTAAATTAATTTAAACGTGGTAGAACAAGCTGTGTTGATGAAGCGCGCTCTGGAGCACCCAAAATCGTGACTTCTAAGGAAATGATTATAAAAATGCATAATATTATTACGCAAGATCGACGACTCAAAGTGAGAGAGATAGCAGACATGGTCAACATTTCAACAGAATGCGTATACCACATTTTAACGAAAGAATTGGGCCTTTCCAAGCTTTCGGCAAGATGGGTGCCGCGATTGCTTACGACTGATCAAAAGTTCACTCGTTTGCGCATTTTCAATGAGTGTTTGGACCTTTATAAGCGGAATCCGCTTGATTTTTGTAGGCAATTGTTACTTGCGATAAAACTTGGATACACTACAGGACACCCGAAACTAAACAGCAGTCGAAACAATGGTTAGAACGTGGTTCTGCACCTCCAAAGAAAGCGAAAACCACTTTATCAGCAAACAAGGTGATGGCATCAATTTTTTGGGATTCAAAGGGCATTTTGCTAATTGATTATCTTCAGAAAGGTGCCACAATAAACGGACAATATTATGCAGAACTTCTACAAAAATTAAATGTTGAGATTCGTGCTAAACGGCCAGGAATGGCAAAGAAAAAGATTCTGTTTCACCAAGACAACGCTCCCTCGTATACTAGCACAGTTGCGATGTCCAAAATCCACGAGTTGCATTTCCAATTAGTACCGCATGCGCCTTATTCGCCGGATCTAGCCCCTTCCGACTTCCACCTTTTTCCAAAATTGAAAACGGCACTAAGTGGAAAGAAATTTTCGTATAACGACGAGCTTATCATCTTCGTAAATGAGTATTTTGCAAGCCTTCCGGAATCGCATTTTAGAGAGGGCATAAGGGCATTGGAGCACCATTGGAATAAATATATTGCTCTTTTAGGAGAATATATTGAAAAATAAAAATTATTTTGTATTTAAAAAATTCGTTTTTCTTTTCCAATCTCACTACTTGTCAAACTACGCTCGTATATATGTATATGCATTTGGAAAGGTCATAGGGCCCTATATAAGATATCCAAATACTTAAAATTAATATGGACAAAATTTAAATACAGAAATCATATAATCTGCACGTAAAGATCAATGCGGATAAGATTTCAATAAGGAATCATATTAATACCACGGATCATAAATAAGTATAGATGAGCACCAAAGACACTGCATGTCATAACGATGTACAATATGAAATTTAATACCTTTAGAAATCAGTGGCGGCTGGTCAGGTGAGGCAGGTGAGGCAGTGCCTCACCATCTAAATCTTGGAATTATAACAAGAATAATATGTATACTTTTAAAATTCTTTATAAATTAATTGTCATCTTTTATTCAGAATTTATCTTATAAACAATAAGAAAATAGTTTTAAATAAACCGGCATTACAAGCAAAGTACAAATTTATCATTTCATTTTAATTCCGTGCGAATGTACGAGCGCGTATACTTGCCCCGACCAACTTCATGCTTGATCTATGTATATCCCTACTAAACACGAATATTTGAGGCCCGGCCACTCATTGCCTCTCATTGAAAATTTATAACGCACTACAGCAGTCAAAAAATTCTCAATTTCTATGGAAATTACAGTAAAGTATTAGCTACATATTTAAGATAACAAAGAAGAAAAAATATTCAGAAAGTTAATAGATTTTTCTAACTTTATTGTGAGATTTTTGAATTTTTTAATAATATAGAAAGCATTATTAATAGGATAAATTAAGTATTTATTTAATGATATAAAGATGTCTAAAGGTTTACATTCTTCTTGTACAGTTTCTCAATATTTCCTCCACGCAAATAATATGTTTTAAGTTTTAACAGGAGTATTTTTATTGTTTCAAGTAGATATTATTTAGATATCAATCTGAAGCCAATTTAAACTGAGCCTCTCATCGAATCACAATCGCCGAACTACCGAATATACTCGAGGCTGACATTCTCGGCCCGAATCGCAAATAACAGCAGTTAAAGTTGGGGGAATAACAAAGTTAGATTAAATATTTTAATATTTGTTTAGTGATATTTTCAGTGATTTAAAAATTGTGAATATGGATTTAGAAAATGTAAGAAATACACAAGACATTGTAGATTTTTTAATAAGAAATACGTTCGTTGTTCTATCGGTAGAAGATCAATTATATGTCAAAAACCTTCCAAGACCAAACCCTGATTTATCAAAATCTCTTACAATACACGGTAAGTCTAACAGAAATTTCAATAATTCGTGGTATAACAAATGTAATTGGTTATGTGGTAGTATAAAAAGAAACAGATTATTTTGTTGGGCATGTATAATTTTTTCCACAAATACAGATAGTATTTGGAGTAAAACGGGTTATTTTGATCTTAAAAACTTGTCGCGATCAGTAGAAAAACATACTAAATCCAAACATCACATTTTAGCTACTTGTAAATTACATATGTTCGGAAATATAATATCGCGGATGCGATAGATAATGTGAGGCGCAATCAAATGGAGAATTACAATAAAGAAGTTAGCCAAAATCGAGATATATTAAAGCGTTTAATTGATATTACTATATTTCTTTGTACACAGGAATTATCTTTCAGAGGACATAATGAAACAAATACTTCTGCAAACAGGGGAAATTTTAAAGAACTTGTTTTATTAACGGCAAAACATGATACCATTTTACAAAAATTCTTAGATGATAGCTCTGTATTTTTTGGCACATCGAAAACAATTCAAAACGAATTAATAGAATTAATTAATTTTATTGTAAAGAAAAAAATAGATTGTGAAATTTTTAATTCAGAATATTTTTCATGGCAAATAGACGAAACAACAGATATAACATGTAATTCGCAATTGTCTATTATTGTAAGATACACGATCGAGGGTAATATTGTTGAAAGGTTTTTAGGATTCTTTGATGTAAGTTCAGGTCGCACCTCTGATGATTTATTTAAATTGTTAACTAATATTTTTGAAAAATTTCAGTTTAATAGTAAACTAATTGCTCAAACGTATGACGGAGCGGCAGTTATGGCTGGGCATGTGAACGGTTTACAAACAAAAGTTAAAGAAATAGCTCCTCAAGCAATATTTACACACTGCCATGCACATGTCTTGAATTTAGTGTTAGGAACATCTTGTAAGTCCATAACGTCTGTAAGAATATTTTTTTCAAATTTGTCAGGGTTTTCATCTTTTTTTTCCAAATCCACTAAGAGAACTCATGTGTTAAATTTAATCTGTCAAAAACATATACCATCAAACGCATCTACTCGTTGGAATTTCACTTCTAGGGCTGTTTTTACAATTCATGCGAACAAAAATAAGTTAATTGAAGTTTTTGATTTCATTGCAGAAAGTCCTGACTTTGATAGCATATCTATACGAGAAGCTTTTGGATTAAAAAATCTTCTTCTGGATAACGATTTTAATTTTCTTTTAGATACTTTTAAGTTAATATTTGGACAAACTGTATTTTCAATATTACAAAACAAACTAACTGATGTTATTTATGCCAGAGATCGTTTACGTTTTTTGCTTGATAAGTTTAGAGAATTTCGGGAGTGTGATACATATTTCAGTACTGTATACGAAAATTCGGTGTCTGACGAATCTGTTGCACATAAAAGGCGTAGAATTGATGACGTTCCAGATACTAAACAAAATTATAGAAAATTATTTTTCGAAATTCTAGATACGTTTATTAGTCAAATTGAAATTAGATTTATTGATTTAGAAAAACTTGCTTTTTTTGATTTATTAACAGAAAGTAAATTTGAAGAATATTCAAAGGCATTTCCTCAGAGGCTCTTAAATAATTTGTTTGAACAATATAAATTTTTTGATCAAATTCAATTAAAAAATGAATTAGCTGTTATTTATAGTGACATGCAACTCCTTGGTAATTCTAAAACACCATGTGAAATGTTAAGATTTATGCACGAACAAAAGTTAGCCATCTGTATGCCAGAACTTTTTAAATTGCTAAGTATAGTAGTTACCATACCGGTAACTTCCGCGTCCGTTGAGCGAAGTTTTTCCACATTGAAACGTATAAAATCGTATGTTAGAAATACAATTGGACAACAAAGACTTAGTAACTGTGCACTAATTGCAATCGAAAAGGAATTGGTTAAAACGATGACGAGGGATGAACGATTTTATAATGATGTAATTGATTATTTTGCTAACACAAAAAACCGGAGGATACCTTTGCTATACAAGAAGTAAAATCTATTAAATGTAATTCTACGTGCAATGCCAATAAAGGAAATTCTCTGTATTTTAAAATATTTTCATTTTGCATGTAATTTTGAAATTTTGTTATTGGATTGTTGTTGATTTATATATATACATATATATGTATATATTTGTTATATTATTAAATTTTATATTATAATAGGAATGTATTTATTTTTTATTTTTAAATCCTAGAAGATTGAGTTCTTATTTTTGATTAATGTTTTTAGAATTTGTTTGATTTTTTAGAATATTTATTTTCGTTTCACAAGGGTTTGCTTTGAAACTTCGTTTTCCCTTAAAAATCGAATGGGGCGCGATATAGGGCTCAGTTCACGTCTGGCAGCCCTGTTTGTACTGGAAGCCCTATATATATATATATATATATATATATATATATATATATATAAATATATATAAACTGTTTTTATATGTAGTAGGTATATAGAGTTTATTAATCAATTGTAAACAATTTTGAATATTTATTATTCTATCTGCCTCACCATGTCAAATACTCACGAGCCGCCACTGTTAGAAATATATAATGCGATAGAGATATTATTATATTTAGATAAGCAAATTACTTACATTAGGATTTTTTCACATAAGTGACAGTAAGTATCTATTTTCATTATTTCATCCGGTCTTTAATCTCTTTTTCAAATACAGTCCTGTATATAATAGCGAGTAGGATTTTGTATCACTGGTATTGTAATTGTTAAGCAATATTGTTTTCGTTATCATTGTACATACATTGCAGAATTAGTGGTTAATCGTAAGTGTTAGAATTAGGCATTCCTTTCTTCAATCGTCAATTTTAGTTTTAATAAAGGTTTACGTGGTAAAACAGGAAGATCTGAATCCTCACCTTTTCATTTTTGTTTCAATTCGGTGCTTTGCAACCAGATTTATATTATCTATTGTTCTTTATGTTGTGTCTTCGAAACTAAAAACAGATTATTACTTATACACAGTGTACATCAAATACGTAAGTACACAATTTTCTAGTTATTTTTTTTCCTATACATTGACTTATTTTCTGGCATGTTTAATATGTATGATAAAATTGTGCATAACCTTTTGTATTTTCTTAGTAAATAAAACTTCTCAAATTTGAAATAAATATGGGGGGTTGAAGTTGTTACTGGTAAACAATAATTGCGAAAAGAAAACTGTTTCGCTATCCTTTAGTACTATTAAAACAGTGAAATATTTATCCTAACTTTTTTCTAATATGTCTTACTATGTTGGATATATTAAAGCAAATAGCGAAGGATTATGTTGGCGATAGAGTACCTCACCCCCCGAAAACGATGAGGGACACTTGCCTGTGTTCCTTTGTTAGTCCTCTAATATTCCATACGCCTAGATATTATGTTTAGTTTTATCCCTTTTCCTTATTCATATTCTTTTCAATCGCTATTGTCCCCGAATTATTCATAATTTATCTTATTCAATATTTAAGCATCCAACATTAAATCGCTTTTATAAATTCTCCGTATCCATTTTTTATTGCCTTTCGGTAAAGCTATGAATTACCAAAATATTTTAATTATTGTAATTGATTTACATCTGCAAATCTCCCTCTCAAAAACCCTTACATTTAAGTTTTACTTATTTCACGAAAAAATTCAATATATCATTAAGAACATATGTTATTGATATATTTGACAAATTGCTTAAGAATTACTTGTATTTATCAATTCGTCGAATATATTTTACCGCTTTTTGTGAATAATAAGAAAATGGAAACAACTGTGAATATTCTTAATTACTTTACCAAACATTGACTTATCAAATGTTAAACAGATTAATAAATCGCTCTTTTAATTTATGCATTCACATGAGAGCAAGATGATTAATGTTTTTTTCAATGATAAATGGTAGAGCTTCCAAATAATGTTTGTTGACAATTTATTTAACTAACTATAATATTCAAGAAAATTAATTACATATATGGAATCTTTTGAAAGTTAAAATGTCAATTATTTAGCACTAAATTTATGTACTTCAAGACAAGAAAACGCAAAATTTTTGACAAAAGAATTTTAGTTTTCATTGTATTCTTCTTATAGCTCATTACATTCAGTCGGCTGATATTCAAATCTGTTTATTCCTTAAGAAGAGTAAGCTTTATCAAACCCTCAAAATATGCTTTAGTTTCAGTGATTACCGTCATTGTGCTGAGGCATTGTGTTTATTCCTTAAGAAGAGTAAGCTTTATCAAACTCTCAAAATATGCTTTAGTTTCGGTAATTACCCTCATTGTGCTGACGCAGTTCGAAATGTAGTTCATGAGGTTTTGCATTTGAATAGTCGAAGTTATCCTGAAGAAAAGAGGTTGTTTTCTTTAAAGAGGGACTTTTTGTGCTCCAAAAAAATTTCGTGTTGGACTGCACTTATTTTTGGACATATTTTTCTTTTGTTATCCATAATTATACCTATTCTTTAAGACGGCTCTCGTTTTTTCGAAATATAGAAAATTGAAGTGAAATATTTATATTTCATCCCAAGAATTGTTTTGTCAGATATTTTATATACTCATTTTATTCAAATGCTCAAACTCTAAACAAATAATTTATTTTTATGAGAGAACCATAAACCAAATTTTGACATATTTTAAATAATATGCTCTTTTTATTCAATTTCACGAACTCTGAATAACAAACTTGCACGTCTAAGTATTATAAAATAGTTTGAAATTAATTTTTATTACTTTATTTAAACAATATTAAACTTAACCTAATTATCGATTTTGTAAGCTAGATTGTTACAATAACAAAATTCGTTAAAAGGATCGCCAAATATGATCCATCATATTTGGTGCTACGAAAAATATGAATTTCGATCTGTGTAAACAGTCCGTCGTAAAAACATCTGTGCCATCGTAAAAAATTCTTAACATTTTCGAATCCAATACAGAATACGGTTTCATACGAAAATCGTTCACGATGCACCAACGAAAACTCTTTTAAAGTATTTCGTTACTGTAACGATCCAGCTTACAGAATAGGGGTGATTGTCTTTTTTTATTCTCAACATCTAAGAAATAAGAAAATCTATTATTCAGTTCGCACAAAAAATCAAACAATTTAATATTGTAATGTATACATACATACATACATACTGTGACAAAAAGACGGATCATCTAGTAAAAGTATACATTTCAAAAGCAAATTTTGTACAAATAAGAATAATAAATCATTAAATTTTCACTGAAAAATTCGTACTCTGTATAGAGGAAATTTAATAATGAATTGCCGCTCCACGTAAACAGATTCCTCTGTTACACGCCCGATCGTGCTTCTAATAGGATGTTCTATGAACCCTGTCGAATCTCATTCTAGGTAACTTGTAGGGCATCATGTAGCTGTTGCAGATTCATTGGAGAGTTGGGAAATATACCAACCCTTCAACCTATCATACCCTGGAAATATTCTATGAGCGGTAAGTCTGGCGACTGCGCAGGCCAATTGATAATGTTGATGTTGGTGTCTTGCAGTAATCGTAATGTAACATCTGCAACATAAGGACAGGTAATATTTTGCTGGAATGTAGTATTATTTGGCTTTTGAATATATGATAAAGTTAATGATTCTTCCTGAATTTTATAGATGTACTTTTGAGTATTAATTGGCATATGGAAAACTAAACTAAAATTTTCTATCCTAATTCCAATCCAAACCAACAATTCTCGAGTAAAATCAATCTCATATTCTACAGAAAAATTCAAATTCTCTTTCTCCTATTTGACATCGATTCATTCTACGATCATCATTGTTAATTAAAATCACAGAAATTAAATAAAAATTTCTGCTCTAGAGAAGGTGCGTTTCGATTGTAAAATGGTTGCAGAAATACATTTTTAATAAACATAAGAAAAAATTAAAATTTTGTTAAATATACGGGATCTTAAATAAAAACTCAAAAGTTTTTGAGCAAAATCATTTATAAGTACATATATATTTGAAAGTACGAATAGATAAATGAATATTCAAACAAGTAACAAAATCTCTTACCATACAAGTATTTGTATCCTAAGTAGGTATTTCGACAATTAAGTAGGTAAATGGAGTCGAGGATTATCATTTTTATGCTAGCTTTTCTGAGTAATTTATGATTTCCTAATCGAAATCATATCCCACAATATTCTTAATCAAGTTTAATTCTCTTTCGTATGTCTTCTCTGATAACGAAAAACTAGCAAACAATTGATAAAGCTATTGTCTGAACTACAATACAAAATTAAAGTATCAGTATTCGCATAGGTGGAGAAAAAAGAGGAAGTTTTTAGAAATTGCAAGTGAAAACTTTCCTTATGTTTGTAGTTGGTTAATAATGCTAAATTAAAAGTTTTTGATATTGTAATGTTACCTATATTCATTATATATAAAAATATGTATATGTCCGTACATATATCTATGTTAAACAGTTAGATAATCAGATGTTAATTAACATTTCAAATTTGTTTTAGTACTTTGAATTTCCTAACTCGAGCTAATTAATATGTCATACTTTGTTATCTAATTTTATCCAGTGCGATAAAACCATGTCTTATAATATACTTTTTAACACGATCTTTCTTTTAGCTAATTGACATAACGTTATTAAAGCCTATTTTATATGCCAGTATCACTGATCTAATATTAACTTATTTACATTTAAGATACCTCATCAAACATTTAAGTTAATGATCAGTTTATCAATTAAGGAATATAAATATTATGCTACCGAATTCAATATACAAATAACCGAATGAAGCTTTGCAGTAGAAACTGATATGTCGTAAAATGCAGATATTTGCCTTTGAAAAATTTTAAAAGTACGATCTAATACAAATTTGATCATCATTAAAACACAAATTCTTGTTTAAGATTAACAACAATATTTGAATATTTGAGTGTAACTTTATATAATAATATTTAATACCTTTGCATATACATATACAACTGTTATCCAAGTTATTTTCAATTTCTCTACATTTTTACCTATTTCCAATTTCATTTCCTTAAACACTACTTTATATATTTGAATCATTTCCAATTATTACTACATATAAAATTCATCAATAACTATTTTCATATTTAACTGTTTTATATTAATATACCACTTTTATCTTTCGAACATAGAACATAACTAAAACTCCTTCTTAACATTCAAATATTCAAATCTAATATTAAACTCCACCTTTCCTGTACAAGTCTTTTCTAATGACATTGATTTAAATTATATAAATTATCATATCTCCCTATTGATGTTAATACCAATTCAAATTTGATTTAATTTAGTATATGATACCAGCTAGGAAAATGATGCTATACAAAGGGTACTAGGAAAGTTTTGCAATATGACGCAACAATGAGTCGCTGCTTGTTGCTGCATGTTGAGACATGTTCATATGTGCATAGTAGCCGCCGCGCCATGTTGATGGTCTCAATTATTGTGAGAGTGTAAAATGCCTGCGATGGCATCGTGGTCACGAAATGAGATAAAGGCAGTTTTGCGTTATAATTTCGTGCGTAGTTTAAACATAGACCAGTGCGTCGAAGAAATGACTCTTGCACTAGGTGATGTTTGTCCATATCGCACAACGATATTCAGGTGGTATAGAGAATTCCGAAGGAGAAATTGTGGAGGATGCTGAGAGGCCGGGAGGACCGCGAACGTCAGTTACGGAGGAAAACGTTGCTACTGTGAGGAAAATACTTGGCGAGGACAAGCGAGTTACCTCAGGTCTAAATACACCAGCAATTCGTTCGATTCTGCATGATCATTTGCACGTGAAGAAACTTTGTTCTCTCTGAATGCCGCATCGACATCCTAGTACCCTTTGTATGCTTTTTCATGCCTTAAATATGAAGCGTCGTATCAATTTATATTTAAATGTCGATGGTCGACAATTTAAATATCGAATGTGGTTAATTTAATAAAACATACAATTCTTTTATACTTACTATTCACATATCTAATATTTATTTAATCAATTTGACCATAATAAATATCAATTTAGCTGTGTCGCTTTGAATGGCGTTTTAGTTAAGTTTACATTGAATAGATTTAAGTATTATACAAACACGCGTTTTACAGTCCATGAATACCCGGACGAATTTACTTATTGGTCGAAATGATTTAGGCGTCCAAAGTTGAAGCCATATTTACATTAAACAAATCGTATCTGTATACAGTGCTATTAATGTGAGAATAAAGTTATAATCCCATTAATAAGAAACGAATACAAGGTATTTAGATGTTTATGTAAAACTTTTTCTAAATACATTTAGCAGTCACTAACTGTCAATAAAATGATTATTAATAGATATCCTGTAGTACGTTTAAGGAAGTAGTTTCAGAAAAATGAATACGTCAGTAAAGAAGGCGTTTTTATACAAGTCCTACGATATAATTTACGCCGGTGCTTATCTTATATGTATCATACATAAATTTTCTACTTCCGAAATTAGGGAAGGAAAAATAAGACTAATAAGTGTACGAACAGTGCGAAGATTTTCATAACATTGAATCCTGATGAATATTTATTCTCCGCTTATCAATATTTATGATACGTATTATTTATTGCCTATATCTAGTTCGGAACATGTTAACATATTTTATTATAGCAAAAGCAATTTATAAAAAATAATTGTAGGTAAGTAAGTACGTACTACGTTAAAATTCTTTTCATTTAGAAATTTGACTAAGCACGTTTTGCAAACGATAGTCAATTGAAAGTGGCTGACGCCTATTTTAAATACCAACAGAAATCATTTTTGTCTAATAAAATAGTCATTGCAGACAGGTAGCGCAAGTATGTTGAAGTTAAGAGAGATTTCGTTGAGAAATAAAATTATTAAAGAAATGATAATGCACACACTGATTGTTAAAAATATAGTGACAAAATTTAATAAATTGATATACTTAATAATGATTATTTCTATTTGACTCTGGCTTTTAAAATGATAGTTTTTATATTCATATTTCAAGCTTTAAGCCAACGTAGCATTTATGACCCTGATGGTGAAAAATACCAAAAGATTAATATTAACGTTAATTAAACAAAAGTTTTACTTGTATTGTGACTTGTATTTTATATATGTTTGCTAAAATATAATCAATAATGCTTCAAATAGAAATAATCAATACTTTCTTAAACTCTTCTATATATATAGATGTATATATATTAGGATTTTACACGTAAAATGATTTAGTTTCAAATGTAAATTATTTGTGTAACATGCTCTGACCTTTAGCTACCACTGACACTAGTACAATAGTTTATAATTTTATTTGTTAGTATTTAGTATGACAAACCACATTTTAATGATTTTTAAAGAATTTTTTAAATTAATCTAGTTTTTGTAAGAAAAAGATAATAATTGGGAGCATGATTAAAATATTGTACATGTTATTGTTTTTTAGAACTCCTGAGGAAGCTATAAATTTATAGCGAAATATAGAGGATACAACAAATGATTTTTCATTTTTTAATTTTCTTAACAGTTGACCGAATACCCGACGAATTTCATTGATTTGGATTATCTTATAACGGTCGACCAAAACACTTTTAGCTAATTTTATATATATATATATATATATATATATATATATATATATATATATATATACATGTCGTTTTTAATTCGTTTGGTCTATAGCAATATCATCTAAAAATTTGTATTTCACATACCGAAATCAACATGTTTTACAATTTGAAAAAGCAGAAGTGTTAGCATAATTGTAATTATATTAGCAAGTACTTCTAAATATTTATTTTCAAAAGTAATCTTTTAACAATTCCTAAACTAGTAATGAGATGTATCTGTACGTCTTTTGTATTCTTACTTGCATTGTGGTCTAAAACATCGTCTTTTGCTATTTACATGCTTTATAGATATTTTTCTAATTAATTGATTTTTAAATGTATTTGTGTTCCTATTAGAAAAGATACAGCATACAACTGGTATCTTTTTGTCTTGTGCAGCTTCCTTGCTAATGTATGTCAAAAACGATGTATCCTTGAATTCAGGTACTGAATACACTGATTGTGTTAACTGATATGCTTATATTAGAAATGATTCCTACAAAAGGAATATTTTTATTTAAATAGATTAATGAAGTCGTGGATATTCTAAGAACTTTACTTACACTAAAATTAGAAACTTTTAAAGAAACTCGTTATTCACCTTAAAGTATATTTAGAAGCTTAGAAACTGCATACAAAAGAAACATTTTGAGATTATATCTATTCTTTACTACATTTCATTTGAATAAACTCTTGCTTTATAAAAGAATATAATCTTGTCCTTTTCTAATTCATCTTTAAGTTTCACTGTGTGGATATCGTTGAGCCTTGCAAAGGACATGAGTTATGTACTCAAGACATACAGTGTGTTTTCAAATGTAACTACAGTGCATGTAGATACTGCTGTAATATTCATAGTCATATAAACTATATAATTTATGCCTAACATACACAGCTAATATATGCATATTAGCAGGTGATTTGGTAAATACAATAACAGCGCTATTTGCATCATTTGAGTAAACAAAAAATAGTTTTGTTAATATAACATAATAGTGTAGGTATACTAGGCTCAATTGAACCATCTTACTGAAACACATTTTTACAAAGATCCAGGCCCGAAAAGCCATATCCCTCGAATGAACCGTTTTGCCCATCACTAGATAAATAGCATTTACATATGTAGACATACATAGTTCCGAATTGTGGGTATACGTCATAATTGCAAAATAGAACATCTATTCTTTTAGAATTGGCTTAATTAATAATAATACATTAGAGAAATGTATACTAAGAGCTCCTTACTTAAATTAAAAGTCATTCACATGCGAAATAAATTTTTCCTAATATACAGAAAGTAACCCCCGTCACGAATGCTCTAAAATAGTTTAACATTATAAACCAATACCATTGCTACCTGTATTTTCAAAAGTATCAGAAACAGTTATTGCCTCTAGCATATATAGATATTTGGAGTAAGTCAACATAGTTTTCTTAAGGTCTACTCCACGGAAACAATGAATAAATAGGGGTGTACCGCAGGAATCCATACTTGAATCTCTGTTGTATTTTATATGAATTTTTTAATGATCTTCATTAGTTAAATATGTTTTTTACTATGATTCTAATAAAGAAGATTTGAAAGTTAACTTGCAACAAACCTTAAACAGTTCGACTACTTAGCTTACAGATGACAAATTCTACATATATAAATTCAAATAAAACATCGTTTATTACTTTCAATCCGAAGATGAAGTTTGCTGTCTGAATTTAATAGAAGATAAAGTGTACAAAAAATGCATTAAATTAGAAAGTAAGCTGCGTTGTGGTATCTTATTATCTGCATATGATGCTAAGAACGTCTTTTAGTGAGCGTATATTTGTTTTGAAGAAAAGAAGTGAAGAATACTGTTAGTGCAAATAGGCCCACCTACATTATACACTTGTGAAAACTAAGTATGTAAAAATGTATGACTATTATTTTATATTTTACATGTGATACACAATTATGGTGCATGTAATAAACAAATATATTTTCCTCGCCGCTTTAAGGCGCTAGCTACTCAGATTTATACTTATACTATGGTCTTAAAAATCTTGATTACAGATGCACATATATATATATATATATATATATATATATATATATATATATATATATTGACCATTTTTAGAATGAAATGTATATTTGTATGTATATATCTATGTATAAACATATGTATTTAAATTTTAATAATTTTTTACATTTGTGTAACATGAGTTATGTACTCAAGACATACGGCTTAGCAAGTGTGGGCATAGTTTATGTAAGTCGTGATTGTGAATTACATTCTACGAGTATATTTCGTACTTTATAATACAGCTGCTTGTATATACCAATATATATATCTCACCCTTTCTTCAAGATATTTTAAATCAGTCTGTATATCAAATTATCGACTTTTTAGGAAGAAATTGAAGAAAACGTCGATCGATAAACATTCTATATAAAATAAGCATTCCATTTAGAATATTTAGAAATATTTTGAAATAATATATTTTCTTTCGTAATCTTTAAAAACACAAATACACATTTGGTACGTAGACTTCCGCGGTCGTGGTCCATGCTATCTGCTTCTGGGTTTCCGGGCTGGATATACTATATCTATACGTTTCGTACCCATTTGTATGGGACATCTTCATTACTGCACTGAAACTGGTGTAAGTCGATGGGGGACGTGTTTATATATGGATAATGGGCCATATATTACGGTTACGGTTGGGTCGATTAGAGATGCAGGATTGCCAAGCGTTATGTAGGGGGTAGCCATCATCGCGGTTAAGATTATTGGGGTGCTTAAAGATCTCTATAGTTTCACGGATTTTGCGACCATAGAAGTGGTTAGTGCGGGATAGGATCTTGGATAGTAGGTAGATCCTCATGATCTACTAGTTAGTTTTGACGTCGAATCTTTATTCACCAGAGTTCCTATACCCGACACTATCCAAATAATCCGTCAAATCCTTTCCACTGACAACCAACCTGATGATTTGGCCAACCTGGTGAATACTTGTTTAACCTCCACCTATTTTCAGTTCCGTGGTAATTATTATGAACAAGTATCGGGTTCAGCTATGGGGTCTCCTCTCTCTCCTGTTGTCGCTGACATTTTTATGGAGGCATTCGAACAACAAATTCTTCACTCTTATGACCAAAAACCAAAATGTTGGTTCAGATATGTGGATGACACCTTCGTTATTTGGCCCCATGGTCGGGATTCCTTGAACAACTTCCTCGTTTTCTTAAATTCACAACACGATTCCATAAATTTCACCATGGAGATTGAATCTGAAGGTTCCCTTCCCTTCCTCGACGTCTTGGTAACTCGTCATCTGGATGGTTCACTAGGACATTCAGTGTACCGCAAACCCACACACACTGATCGGTATCTCAATGCCCTCTCCCATCATCATCCTGCCCAGAAACAGGGCGTTATCAATTCCTTAGTCCAAAGAGCTGTGAACATATCTGACCAGCATTCTATATCCCAGGAATTAAGTCACGTTACCAAAGCTCTTATAAATAATAATTTCTCCAACCATAATATTCAGCGAACCATAGATCGACATCTTAATCCCAAAATCTCACAACTTAATACACAGCTTACATCATCTCCCCCCTCTCTAAAGCCCACCTACCCTATATACAAGGTGTTACTGACCGCATCAGTAGGGTTCTTCTCAAAAACAACATCAAAACCATCTTCAAACCCCATTCCAAATTATCTGACCCTTTTTCCGTAAAAGACCATGTTTCTTTAGAATCAGCTGGTGTGTACAGGATTCCTTGTTCATGCGGCAGGGCATATATTGGTGAAACAAAGCGGTCTGTCGGCACTCGTGTTTCTGAACATGAGCGTTGTACTAGGTTGCTGCGCATAGCCGGTTCTGCACTTGCCGAGCATAGACTGGAAACCGGGCACCATATTCAGTTTAATTCAACCAAGATCCTATCCCGCACTAACCACTTCTATGGTCGCAAAATCCGTGAAACTATAGAGATCTTTAAGCACCCCAATAATCTTAACCGCGATGATGGCTACCCCCTACATAACGCTTGGCAATCCTGCATCTCTAATCGACCCAACCGTAACCGTAACGCTCCATTGACCCATGGCCCATTATCCATATATAAACACGTCCCCCATCGACTTACACCAGTTTCAGTGCAGTAGTTCAGCCCTGAAGATGTCCCATACAAATGGGTACGAAACGTCGGCAGATATACTAGTGACGCGGTTCCAGCCCGGAAACCCAGAAGCAGATAACAAATACACATCTTTACTTTTATGTAAGTAAACAGATTAAAATTTAATTTAATTTCATTCTTTTTAGTGCAATAGGAAATAAAAAGATAAAAGACTATATTACTATAATTGAAAAATTGATATTTAAACTAAATGTATGCAATGAAATATATATCTTAGCTACCCATAACATAGTATTCGAATAATTAAAATTCAATTACATATTACTATTATCATATACAATAGTTTTAACACAAATTTAAATTTCAGAGGCCCGAATATTGGAACTTCACTCACCGGACGCTGTCCACAGCTGCGTACTCCGAGCCTCTGATCCGGCAGAAGCAGCTGCATGGTTTAACACCCTTCATTCCGCTCTAGCCGTCCTCACTACCGCCGCTCTACATGAAGCCTCTAGAGCTATTCCCGACCTACGTCATATTGGCTGGCTTCTACGACGACCCAGATTAGAGGTGACAAATTTACCTTTAATATAGATTTTAAGTACACGTTAATATCACATTGTAATCAGTCAACTTTTTGTTAGTCTGGAAATCGCCAAATGTCCCAGTCAAAAGTTTTCTCTGGAAAATTCCTCGGCTGTCGCATGTAATCTGAATTGTGTGAAACAGCCGTAAAGGGATATAGTTTATGATTCTAGAGGATCGCTTTACAACCCAGAGAGGTCCTAATTTTGATTTTCATTAGATCATAAAATTGATTAGTTTTCCGGTGGCTTTGTAAGTGGTTTTTGTTCGCAAGGGGTATCATCTGTACATAAAATTTTATTGATTTATTTTTATTTGATATATGAAGACATACTGGGCCACATCACATTTTAACATGCATACTTATTTAGGAAAAATTCATAAATTTATTACAGAATAAAGTGTATAAAGGTGAATATGTTATAATTCTTCTGAAACATTAATTGACTGTCAGAATATCAACAATGTACAACAAATTAAAATATACTATAACCAATTACTAAACAGTGAATATTATGTAATTTTAAATTTATAGTAATTTGTAAACAAACTGTCGAACTATTTCCATTCACGTATGAAGAATATTGTGTGTTGTGAATTTTCAGCGATCATGTGAAGGTAAATTAAAAGAGTGGATTGAAAAGACAAGATTAATCCACGGTCACATTTGCATTTTATAGCAGATTTAACTACCATCACAGACACTTCAAAGACGTTACTTAGCATTTTTAGAAACAAAAAAGCTGATAATAATCTGTTAATCCAAGAAATTGAAACTGCAGAATGTCGATAATTCATTTTCTACAATTTCCTTATAGATTTTTGTTTCTAAATTTAGGCACTGTAAGTAAGGATTCCTCAGATCATAAACGAAAACAGTAGTTGCTTTGCTAAAATACAAAATCTAATTATAAATATTATCTATTTTTCAATAGTGTAGGGAACTAAAATATATATGGTATGTATATAATATGCAGTGATTTAGTTCTTATCTGCTTAATAGAATAACTCACATTAAATTAGATAATGACTGTAGTGTTAAGCTTGGAGTTTCACAAATATCACTTCTTGGACCAATGTTTCTTATTATATTCATAAATGATTGCCCAAGTATATTAGCATAGATGAATTAGTGATATTTTCTAACGACGCTTCAATGCTCGTTTCTAACAACAAAAACGATCTTTTGGCAAAAACGTAACTGGTTTCGTTGACCTTCGGTAAGTGATATTTCGCAAATAGCCTATCGCTGAATGTGTACAAGACTATGTGCGTTTATTGCAAAAAAATAATAGATTATAAATAAGAACTAAATCAGTACATGTTATTTAAAGTGAGTAAACTATTTTGAAAACTATTATCAGTAAAATAAATAAAAACTAATTATGACAGTATAGTGCAGAAGTGGGGAGTACGTGGCCCTGAGACTACATGCGGCCTCTGTGAGTTTTTGTGCAACTTTCCGTTTTTTGAAGAGTGCTAACTAGGGTAATAATAGCTTGATTGCAGAAATGTCACTTTCCGGATCGGCTTAAAACCCCAAAATTGCCCGTTGCTTATTGACCCCCGAAAATTCTCCGTATCTTCTATAGTTTTCGTTCGATAGCGCGAACGATGATTAATGATTTTGTATGGAATTGGAAGATATTTATGTTTATTTTCAACGAGACAGCGCTACGTGCCACACAAGTAATGATACTATCGCTCTTTTGCGTCAAAAGTTTTCTGACCGTGTGATTTCTCGAAGAGGCGATCACAATTAGCCACCGAGATCTTGTGATTTAACACCTTTAGACTTTTTTCTTTGGGACTGCGTGAAAGATAAAGTCTATGCCAATAGCCCACAATCGATTCAAGACCTTGAAGATGCAATTCGTAAAGTTATCGAGGGCAAACAGTCGCAAATGTGCGAATTGGTGATGGAAAATTTCATGAAAAAAATATGGTCCTGCAAGCATAGGCGTAGCGGCCATTTGGCTGATATTGTTTTCCATTATTAATGGCATACCCTCCTCTTTACAATTAAGTAAACATCCAATGATTTCGCTTAGAAAGACTTTTTTTACATATCAAAATGGAACCTCTTATTGGAAGACCCGCTATATACGCTCCAGACAAAAAAATTTGCAATAATGCAATATTCCTTATCTTTTGAATAGGCAAAAAGCAATATTAATTGATACAAAGAGTTTGCCAGTAGAGACATAACAACTTTGTCATTTAATACGAAGGTTTTTTCACAACCTGTCAACATTAAAACGTCAGTCAAGGCTAACATCACATGATGATGAAGTTCACAAACCAGCAACGTTTGGAAATTATTAAAAATTAATACCACAATTCTGAGTCGGTGGTCGCAACTTTAAGAGCTACTCCAATTTTTGTTCGTAATAATCGTTCCATCAGACAAGCTGTGCGGGCTACAGTGGATAAATTCGAGTCAAAATATTCACTATTGAATGTTCCTACGCCAGTTCCTACAGCCGCAAATGTGCGAATTGGTAATGGAAAATTTCATGAAAAGAATATGGTCCTGTAAGCGTAGCCATGGCGGTCACTTGGCTGATATTGTTTTCCATTATTAATGGCATATCCTCCTCTTTTCAATTAAATAAACATCCGATGATTTCGCTTGAAAGTACTCGTCAACTTGCAATTTCCAAGAATAGAACTATTACAAAATAGAAAATTAACACTAGTAAACAATACTAGTAGCAAATAAAATTCAGTATTAATTTTTAAATAATATTAGTCTTTATATTTATTACTGTAATGCTAGTCAGACGAAGAAATGTAAATATGAATATGTGTTCAAAAGATAAGAAATATTTGATATTTTCTTTTTGGGAGCGTAGGTATGAAAGTGCAGGTTTGAGTTTTCATGTGCATGCGTGTTATTTATACATATTTATGTGTGAACGAACTTATTACACACATAAAGTACATTATTTTAATAACGTACGCATCGACATCATATTTTATTTTTATACATCGTTGTATAACTGCCTTTTAACTCCACGATTTAGTGGTTATTTTATATTTAATTGATAGTTTGACTATTTTTAACGACTGTATATAATGTGAAATTTCAAGTGATGCCTTTTAAGAAGCACGGTTTTCGATATATTAATAGCGTTGTTATAGCAAATTAGGAAAACATTTGGGATTATTTAATTAAAACAAAAAAAAATCGTTCATTTAAATTTACTAGAATTGTACAAACATTTGCATTTATACAAAGAAAAGAACAGTGACTGATCTTGTTTTTCCACTCACCACATGTGTCTTGAAAATGGCAAGTGTTCAATCGTGTGTTTTGTCTGTCAGAACGTTTTTGGTAACCGACAGGACTAATTATTCCAATTTATATCAATTTTGAATACAGCATAATCATAGTTTCTATAAATCTGTTCGCAACGGTTGACAGGATAAAATATATTTCATTCAAAAGAAGCACCAATTTTTCTAATTAATTTGTATACAACTAATTCTTATAATTTAGATTACAAAGTACAAATTCACAAGAAGAAATTCTAAATAACTTTAGGCCGAAATTGACATTAATTACATTACATACAAAGTTTATTCTTTGACAACATAGTAAATTATCTCGCCCATGACTTCTTCTGTGATTGAACGAGAAGCCTAATATATACAAATTATATTAATGTGTATATTATGTAAAACTTAAAAACTTGTATTAATCGCAAGTGTTTCTCCAATCAGTGAGATATTACATTATTTAGGGTACGTGTTTATATCTGGATAGTCCTGTTAGATAAGAAACTATCATTTTAAAGAAATATAGCTATTTAACGAGAACAGTCATCAGCACTATCATTTCATAGTTAGTTTATTCACTCGCCTATTCTTTTAACAAAATTTACTTATAATTTCAGAAAAAACTTTCTACATACCATACTTAACAACATAAAAGTAACAACAAAAAGTAAATCAAATAAACACATTAATCAAAAAAACGGGAAAATAATGGATGTTTTTTTTTTCTGGAATGAAACGTAGAAAAATGTCTTTAATATTTTTGAAATTGACTTTATTAAAAGATAATTTTATGGCATTAATGTCTGAATATGATTTCTGGCATGTGGTAGCCGCGTCTGGCACGTATGTAGATGGCGTAATCTGGAGGTCCAATTTTCACACATTCTTCGTATTAAATCAGCCTATATTTCGACAATAACGCGTCGAATGTTGGCTTCAAAGTGCTTAATTGTTTCAGATTTATCGGCGTAGACATGCGACTTTACATATGTATCCCCAGAGAAAATAATCTAATGGCGTCAAATCGCACGAACGAGGTGGCTAGTTAACAAGTAAATTTCGTGAAATTAATCGTTCGTCAAACGCTCCTTTCAGTAAATTAATTGTATCGCGCGCAATGTGGCATATGGCGCCGTTCTGCTGAAACCACATATCTGCAACATTACTGCCTTGCAATTGACACGAAAAAGTTAGTAATCATGTCTCTCTACCGCTCACCGTTGACTGTAACGTTCTGACCATCATCATTTTGACGGCACCAAACGGTGACTTTTTCTGTATATACTGGTGTTTCGACAATGGCTTGTGGATTATCGTCGCTCCAAATGCGACAATTCTGCTTATTGACGTAGCCATTTAACCATCATCGCTGAATGAAATTTTCAAATGAAATTGCGGATCAATAGTAACGTTTCCTTCGGCCCATTCACCAAGTGTACGGCGTGTACAATGATCATGTGGCTTCAATTCCTGTATAAGTTGAATCTTGTAAGCACGTAAACCGAGATATTTACGCAAAATTTTCCATGACGTGGATGGACATAAATTTAATTATTGAGCGCGATGACAAATTGACGCATTTGGATCATCAACATCAAGTGCTTGTTGTATGCCCACTGTACGACGTCTTACGGGGTGCTTATTATCATTAAGAGTAAACGTATTCGAAAGCTATCCATAGTTTCTCGAATTAATCGCTTTGATGGACGATTATGAGTACCATAAAATGCACGTAATGGCCGAACATTTTCTCAAATTGGATCATGTTTTCCAAAATAAATTTGAACAATTTGCAAACGTTGTTCCGGCGTGAGTCTGTTCATGATGAATTCCCAAACCAAACTAATTTCAAAATAACCGAGAACTATCAAATCAGCTGTCACAGAAAACAGTATTGCCAATTTAAAATTCTCCGCCTCCAAAAAAAACACTCTTTATAAACAGAGCTACGCAAACAAATGTTTAACAGAAAAGCAAGAACAAGTGCGAATAATTCTTATTCGTACTACCATCGACATAAAGTTTCGAGTTTAAGACATTAACTGAGGGAGACTACAAGCAAGGCAGATGAATATCTAAAAAGGAATAGCAAGACTTAAATTAAAGAAAGGCAAGAATGTGATTAATTGAACAAAGAAGAAAGCAAGAACTTTATCAAAAATAGTATAAGAAAGTTGCGATAAAAGTGGCCAAGTCCGAGAACAAATGGAATAATGAGGTAAGAAAATGTGTGGCAAGTCAGGGTGAAGTCAAGCATAAGAATTGGCGAAAGTTTCAAAAAGAAAGGAAGAATAAAGGAAGAGAAATATTAAAATACATTCCTACAAGGCTAGTATTAGTCTTAAGTTGTTTTGAAATTAATATATATATATATATATATATATATATATATATATATATATATATATATATATATATATATATATATATATATATATATGTATGTAAATGAATATATACATATATCGTGTGTAGTTTTCACTACCTTTAGTAAATCCTGAAATTAATCATCGTATATGCAGAGGTTTATTTTTTATTAGAAATTTATGAAGATAATAAAAACAGTTAAAAGTTAAAATTTCTGAATCGTCTATACAAAAAAAAATCTATTTTCTGATTCCTCAACATAATCTTCGTTAAAACAGTAGTAATTTTATGTAAATTCTATTAGTATTTTACTTTTCAGAATAATATGTCAAGTTCTGAAAGTTCCGAAGACATGGACAGATGGCACTCCATTTTCGCTGCAGTAACGGATAGCGAGCTAAGATTATATGAAAGTGCCCCTTGGTCTGGAGAAGCTTGGAGAGCTCCAGCTGAGGCATATCCTTTAATAGCTACCCGCCTTGTAGGTTCCGGTAAGCGCACCGAATTACCTGAATTTAGTATTCGTTGTGCCACTTCAGAAGGAGTCATTACTCATAATCTTCGAGCTGAAACTCATCGAGATTTAGCCGGTTGGGCCAAAGCTTTAGTAAACGGCAGTCATGCGAGTGCTGTTACGCAAAGAGAACTAGTTTGCAGTAAGTATATATTTTAATACGATTAATGAGTTCTGAAAAAAATATATTCTTGATAGTAATAATTTCAAGTCAATCTTTATGTTCAAGGTATAGGATAAAAATTCGAAACGTGAACATAAGTAATTGTTTAATATTATTTTTCTTTACGTAGATATAAATAATAAAAGTAAACCTTATATTGCATACATTAAATGTTGATTTACTATTTGACTTGTGCTGATTACTTCAAAAACTTATGTAATTATTTTAAAAATTAAATATAGTTTAAAAATAGTTTAAGGTAAAGAAACCCATATGGGATGGTTTTATTTCCGCCGTTGTAAATGCTCATTTTTATATAGTAATATAGATAGAATAACCTAAATTGTTTGTATTTTTTTGCATTGGCTTATTTTGGAACATACTGGAGATATTTATTAGAGATAAAATTTATTTCAATACAATGTGCACTTGGAAAATGGAAAATGTAGTAAAAGACGAAAAATATGAGAAAAGTCTATGCAATAGCCTAGTATATTATACATATAAAGAATTCCTACGAACGCATGAATAATATTATTCACAAAATCAATAACACTTAATGATACTGTAATGATTCATTACTAATGAATCATTACGGTATCATTAATAATTGTATTACTTTACTTTAATACCTAAAAATCATTACCAGTTCCTTAGGTAGCAAAGTAAGGTAATAAAATTTAATGTTATTGATGCAAAGTAAGTTAGAGGTATTAAGTACCAACATAATGAATGTATATTTTGTCGAAGATTAAATTTAAAATATTTATGGTAATTGCAAATATATTTAGGAATGCTCTAAAACTATAGAAACAACTCAACGTAATTAGATCTTGTACAATGACATATTCTAATGTATATATGTGCGGACAAACCACTTCAGGCCCCGACTCAGTGTACAATGTGTTTTGTTATCTCAATAAGACATTGTTGTCTACCGGCAAAAAATTATTATAGATGAAATAGTGTTCGGAAATGTTGAAGATATAGCTATTTAATATTATTAATTACCAAAAAAGTAGACTTACTACACACAAATTTGATGCGATATTAGAAGATGCTGGTCACAAAGTATTACGCCCTTCTCCATACAGTCCAGACCTTAACGCCATAGAATGTATTTGAGCGGATTATATAATTATAATCACAATTTACTCTACGTCACTGATCAAATGTATCTTACCGAACTTTCTAGATTTTCCACCACGGCACGCGCCTATTTCTACATGTATGTACACTACCGGTCATATTTATTTGCCCACCCCAATTTTATGTGCTTCCTGAAATACGGATTATCTTTCGAAAAATCTGTAATATAATTATTCAACAATATTATTAGTGGAAGTAATTCCATATGAATTTCTACGAAAATCTTAAATTTTTTATGATATATCGTAAAGGTGTCACAAATTGGAAAAATACCATAAATATTATATAGGCTAATCCCAATTAATTAATTAATTAAACTAATTAACAGTTTTACCTGTGTTACCAATTATGTGTTATTGTACTAACTAATTACAATATTAGGATGTGTTATTCAAAAAGGAAAATAAATTTTATGTCAGTCATCGTTCATCTTTTGTTGCGAAAACAGTGAAATAAAGAGTTATTGTGAATATTTTAATGCAATGCCAAAGACGAAGGAATTACCTGTTGAAGTGCGTGCTATGATAATTGCTTATCATCGTACGGGTAAAAGTAATCGCGAAATTGCAAAAGAATTACGATTAAATCGCAGAACCGTTGATTATAACGTTAAAAAATTTGAAGAAAGTGGTACATTTTCCAACAAAAGAAGATCTGGACGACGCAATGCGACGACATCTGCAGATGACCGGCATCTAATACGGATAAGTAGACGCGATAGACGAAAAACAGCACCAGAAATTGCTGCTGAAATAAATAGAGCGCGTGCTAAACCATTTAGTGTGTCCACGGTACAGATAAGGTTAAGGCAAGCGGGTTTATACGGAAGAAGTGCTCTGCGAAAACCACTACTACGAAAGCAAAACAAGATGAAACGACTAAATTGGGCTAAAGAACATAAGAATTGAACGATTGATCAGTGGAATAATGTGTTGTGGACAGACGAATCAAAGTTTGAACTTTTCGGTAGTAAAAGGCGAATATTCGTAAGAAGATCCGCAGGAGAAAGAGTACTGCCAGAATGTATTGCGCCTACCGTAAAACATGGAGGAGGTTCAGTAATGATTTGGGGGTGTTTTGGTGGAAGATCTGTAGGCGATCTCGTCAAAATTGAGGGAATCCTAAGAAAAGAAGGCTACAAGGAAATTTTAGAAAATAACGCTGTTCCTTCAGGACTAAGGATTCTTGGCGAAAACTTTGTATTTCAACAGGACAACAATCCGAAACATACTTCTAGATTATGTGGCGATTACTTGTGTCAACTAGAAGAGCAAGGGCAAATCTCTATAATGGTATGGCCAGCTCAAAGTCCTGATCTGAACCAAATAGAGCTTCTTTGGGAAGAATTGGGCCGGAAGATTCGAGAACGTGCTCTATCGTCCACCACTGTACTGTGGGAACAACTTCAAGAAGCCTGGGCACAAATTATAGAAGATACACTGCAAAAATTAATTGAAAGGTGCCGCGGTTATGTGCCGCAATTATCAAAAATAAAGGTGGGCACATTGATGAGAGCAAAATTAAATAATAATTAATGATAAAGTTTTTATATAAGAAAAATGTAACTATTTTATGTTTATTTTACACTATTGTATTGGTACAATAAATAAATTTTCAGTACACATTTGATAGTTTAATAATTTTGGCTAAAACTAAGGGTGGGCAAATAAATATGACCGGTAGTGTATGTACAAGCTGAACTGTGCAAGTATTATATAATACAATTTTTTACTCTCTGAATGTCGTATACTGTATAGAGACGGTAGCACTAATTTAAGCGTTTTTTACCTTCTTCGTCATAACAATAACTATTTTAAAGATAATCAAATCATCAAGTTGATTGTATGACGCATAAGCACATGGCAATACATACATACATAAGTTCTCGAATGAATTTAACGAGTTTTTATATTGAGTATATTAGCACAGCCAATTCTTTCTATCTGCAAGTGACTATTTTATATGCTTAATTTAGTACCTATCCCAGCTGCATTTAACAAAACTCATTAACTGGCAATCAAAGATTGAAACTAGGCACCTTCTTCACACTTAAACTATCTATTGCAAAGACTTAATAACTAATGAGCAATAAAATGTGAATTAAAGATGGGTTCACAATGAAGCAAAGGCAAAGAAAAATTGCTATGCAGTATCCGTACTCAGAGAATATGCTAAAAGATAAAGAAAACTTACAATTAATAATAGTAATAAAATCCAATTGGTCAATATCAATTCTAAACATTAAATCTTTCAATTATGACCTGAAAAATTATTAAATAGAAACTTCTATTATATGTGTAACACTGTCCGTTTAATTTATAAGAATAAACAATAAATTTAAGGTTAGAGATCAGCATTAAGTTTGTGTTAATGATTTTATGGAATAATTTAGGAAACGTATTTAAAAATAAGTGATGCACGTGGTAAATAAACAAGCCAGGAAAGGAAAGCAAAACATCAAATAGACCGATACAAAAACGAAGGAATTTTTTCAAAATGAGAACGATGTAGTGGAAAAATCCTAATAGAGTGGATAAAGTACTTGAACGAGATATTATTCAATAAAATTTCAAAACAAGCTTTTAGCCGAAAAAAATATTATCATTTATATTTTACTTTGTTTATAAATTATTCTCTTTCACATGTACTCTAGAGACGTTTACATTTTATGATTCAGTTTTGCATAAAACAATATATATTGTAAAAACTTTTACTACTGTAAGTGGCTGGTACATATAGTACATATGTATATACCTACTGTGAATGTAGTTATTTAAATTCTTTATATGAAATGGTATACTTGTTTTATTAACAAGCGGTAAAATGAAAAATCAATATTTTACAGGAACAATTTAGGCAATAGTATTCTTGACAACTTTCTACCATAACATTCAGTTGAACTACAAAAAAACTAACCCTAAAATAAAAATATAGCTAATTTATTTTTCTACTAGCTATTAATCATAAATAATTCAAGCCGTATATCTTAATATGAACTGGGTAAATAATTAACTAATTTTCGTTTACTAAAATAAGTTACAATTACAGTTTTTATAGATTTGCAATTTTTCGGTGACGGAAATATAATCACCCAATTCAACTTTACGAACTTATATACATGTAAAGAGTGGTTCAAGTTGCGCGGTTTTTTATAAGAATAAATAAAATGTAGATGGCGCACTGAATTTATCTGGGTATGTGGACATTTAAAAAGTGTGATGTATGATATTTATAAAAATGGCTTCGTACACGGTACAACAGCGATAAAACTGATAAAACTAGCCTTAACAAAAGTCTCAACAACTGAAAGCAGAGAGATAAATACTTGAAGAAGATTCAGTTAACTTTTATTTGCAGAATATCATTGCTAGTAAAGAAACGAAATTGTTCGGTGTGGAAAACGACGAAGAAAATCGCAAGACCTGAGAACAAACGAAACAACCACCTAACAGAAGAATAAATCCCATTGGGAATCTCATCTCAAACAATGTAAATATGGTTACTCCCAAAGAAGTAACTAATGAAATCAAAACTAACTTGAGTCTCAGTGAAATCCTGAAACACGTTCCTGTTATCTGGAAGAAAACATCGTGAATACAGCATGATACATAATAAAGTCATCCGTGGTGATCTTAGCATCCCAATATTAGACAAAGAAATAAAGAAATACGCTGATAAACATGAAGGCAGATGTTATATTGATGTAATCGGGCGACATGTTACATATTGTAGTTGAAAAGCTTATATGTTAAGATTTTCAACTACTCGATAACCAGAACTTAGTTCACAAACTAAAAATAAAAAAGATCTTCGATCCAGTGTAGCATTGTTCTTGTGCTTTGTGTAAAAGCAAAGTATAGTGAGTATCCTGCGCACCTTTACAACCAGATAAAACTGAAAGAGATCATTGGATGAACTGTACAACTGAGAAGAACTGTTTTCAAAATAAAAGGTGTATCAAATTACGCGGTTTTTTTTAAAAAATAAATAAAATATAGATGGCGCACTGAATTTGTCTGGGCATGTGGACATATAGAAAGTGTGTTGTATGAAATTTATAAAAATGGCTTCGTACACGGTACAATAACGCGTTCAAATTGTTGAATTATTTTATGAAAATCATCGTTCTATGAAAACAGTTTTTAGAAAATTACGTGAATGTGATGGTTTACATAATCGTCCATCTGAAAGCACTATTGGTCGAATTATTTAAAAATTTCAAGAGACCGGTTCCGTGGAAGATCAAAAAAGTGAAAAATACAGTCGTAGTGGTCGTTCACAAGAAAATATTGCTTTGGTTCGCGAAAGTGTTACTGAATATCCTGAAATGTCTATTAGACGACATTCACAACAACTTGTACTTAGTGGATTAACAATATAGCGTATTTTACACAAGGGCTTAGCTCTGCAGGCATATTAGTATCTGGTGTGAGGAAAATCCACGAGAAACTTGTACATCCTAAACGAGTTACTGTTTGGTTTGCATTATGGTCAGGTGGTGTAATTTGACCTTACTTCTTTGAAAATGCTGCTGGTGAAGCTGCAATTGTCAATGGTGATCGATATCGTTGGATGATAACTGAATTTTTGTGACCTGAATTAATGAATATTGATCTAGAGTATATGTGGTTTCAACAGGATGGCGCTACACCTCACTTTGCACACGAATCAATTGATTTATTGAGAGAAAAATTCTCAAGAAACGATGATGTTAATTGACCACCAAGATCATATGATTCGACACCGTTAGACTATTTTCTTTGGGGTTATGTGAAAAATCAGGTTTATAAAGACAATCCACAATCAATTCCTGCTTTGAAAGATGAAATTATTCGTGCCATTGGTGAGATAGAGCCTCAATTATGTCAAAATATCATTGAAAATTTTAACAAAAGGCTGGACATCTGTGGAGCAGCAAGAGGAGGCCATTTGGCAGATATTGTTTTTCGCATATAAATGTCATAACTGATACTTCAATTACCAATAAAAAGTTTTTGAAAGTGAATGCAAATTATGTGTTTTATTTATTCTTTAAAAAACCCGCAAAATTTGAAACACTCTTTATGTATGTGCAAAAAACAAATTCAACTAATTACTAATTACTTACTCAAGACCGCAGATGACAGTTAGTTTTCAGAAAATTTCTTAACTGTAGTAAATATCGCTACCACGAAACTAAGAATACTAAGTAAATGCAAATGTTATACAGTGCAAGCAAATTCAACTAAGCTTAATGTGACGCAATGAGGTTCATTAATTGTCCTTACGTTAGTTTCAAGGTAGTGTAGTAGTAATTTAAGCAACGGTTACATTGATTACTGAATATTATTTTTGTTGCTACTTCAAATTTTATAAAGCTGTTAATTAAACTAATTCAAATAAGTAACTAATAATCACGTCTGTAAAATATGTTGTTTTAAAAAATAAATAAATATCTTAAGTATATAAATTTATGTTTAGGATGCCTGTGGAAGGGTAGACCTTCTCAATTAGTGATCCATTATGAAAATGGTTTTACGTTGCTTGAAGCGGGTACTGGCTCTAGAACACTATGGAGATATCCTTTCGATAGACTAAGAAATTCTTCAGATGACGGCAAACGAATATTATATTTAGATTTTGGGGGAGACGACAACGAAGTGGTACGTTGAAACATCTTTTCTGCAGTGATAACTATTTTATATATTTTTTTTTCAGGAACTTGACATGGAAGGATGTCCAAAACCAATAGTTTTCATATTACACAACTTCCTGTCTGCCAAAATACATCGACTGGGATTATACGCGTAGCTGTAAATTAACAATAACCAAATACCATACATATAAATATTAGTAAAGGATATTTTGTCAATTAGTAGATAAGAAACAAAAATATCTTCATACAACTTTTGTACTTATACGCTAATTTAAAAGTCAATGAACTGTAGCCAAACTTAAAAATGAAACGATACTACATATATATATTATGTAGAATGTAGACTATAATAAAGTAGCATCAGTATTGGTCTATTCGAAAATTTGTGCCTTTAATGTAAGTTTTATAAGTTCCGAAACTGGTACAAAATTTCATTCGAACTCGTGTTTTCTCATCTGTTAATTAGACTCTGATATTTTCTGAAGATACAATAAAACAGCTTGCTGAGCACTACTGTATATTTAAAAGGATAATATTTTAAGGAAATTTATATTGTCTGCTTTCTCAGTAGTGTGCATATTCGGAACATTTGTAAAATTCATTATTTTCATTTCCCATTATATAAGTACATATAAATACCGCTTAAAAAACATGTACATACATAATTAGGTCGATATAGGAATTTGTTACTAATATCAACGAAATATTTTAGGGATAGATTTTGTATATAACTCAAATTAAGATCAAAAATTAATCAAACGATTATTAATATAAAATTTTAATTAATAATAGACTGAAAACAATTTCTATTAAGATTGGATAAGTTTATTAATTATTATAATATTTTTGAAATCTGTTCTTCAAGAACAGCTGAATTAATCATAAATTTAAAGTATCTTTTTGGTAATTTTATACACACATAATACATATATCTGTGACTTCCTTCCATTTATAAGGAAAACATATAGTTATTTACTCCATTCATTCACCGGCTAACTCGTAATTATTATTTGAAGTTTCTCAACAAGCGTTAGTGAATTATATTCTTTTTGTCTTCCAACTAAAGAAATAAGAAATAGGTAAAAGTAATAAAGCTCCCGTTTTCTAGATTATGTTGCTAGGCTTTTCCCATTGTTTGCTTACTCTATTGGTAGTTATAAGGGTAGAAGTTTTAAAATTGTAAATGTGGCAAATTTAACAAAATATTTGAATGAACTTTTATACAATTTTAGAAGCTCCATGCAAGTATGTCCTCTAAATATTTCAGCAATATGTTTATAACTAAATCTCAACGTATGACGTATTAGGTACATACATTGTTTTCAGTTTACAAACTTGACAAAATGATGGAGAAAATAGCAAAAGGGCTCCTCTTCCATCCGCACTGGAAAATTATCTACACGATTAGTATCTAGTAATCTTCACCAAAAGACGCGTTTTTTGCCGTAGTCTGGCTTACAAAGTATCAGAATAAATTAAACGGAACATTAATTTCTCAATTTGCGGTAAAGTGTTTGGCAGTATGAATATAGCTGAATGTGACTCTTGCATATGGTCATATTCGGAAGCACGACATAAAATACAAAATACTTCTGTTTGAACTTATTGTATACCTAGAGATATTTGCTATACATATATATATATATATATATCTGTGTGTGTGTGTATACACTACTGGCCATAAGTGAGGGATCACATACTATCGATAGAATCGCTCTGTTTTTAGACCTGGGTTTCAGTAGGGACAATTGAAATAACCGATGTGAGTGCTTTTCTGGGAAGTTTACCAATAATATCCTGATTATTATGTAAATTATATAATCATATTTGTTAGTGTAAAATATTATAATTTCCTTTAATCCTTTTATGACCTGTACTCAGTATTAATACTAGTATTAATAGTTATTTTAAAGGGTTTTTTGATATTTCAAAATTATAATGGTTCTAAGAAACAATTTGTAGGAATTTGTGGTACCATACAGAATGTTGCAATCTAGGAAAAATTTAGTATTCGTCTAGAATCTGTTCGAGTAAGATGTAATACGAGTATTCGTGAACAAATACAAAATGCCAAAAAGAAAGGAATTGAGTGCAGAAATTTGTGGTACTGTAATAACATTATACAAAGAAAAATTGTCAATGGAGACAATAGTGCAAAAATTAAAATTAATATATCATGCAGTGAAAAGATACATCACGGGTGTAATGCAACCAAAAAAACGTGTCGGAAGATCAAGGATGATCACTAATCTAGAAGATTTGCGGCTGGAGCTGTTATCTAAATGGAATAGATGGTTAGCAGCTCCACAGCTTCGTGCAAAATTAAATAAAAATTGTGAAAATCCGGTGTCGCTGACTACCGTAAAAAGATGTTTATCAGCGGGATTAAAAGGGCCATTTGCTGTGCATTGATATAACCACAAAATTGTAAAAAATAATTACAATGGGTCAAGGAACACCAACATTGAGATGTAGGAATGTGGAACCGGGTTATGTGAATGGACAAATCCAAGTTCCAAATGTTTGGAAGTAATCGGCGCGTTTTTGTTCGCAGACGAGTTGGCGAAGGGACGATACCAGAATCTGTTGTGCCAATAGTTAAACACGGTGGAGGTTCAGTTCTTGTTTGGGGATCATTTTTTTAATGGTGTTGGAAACTTGCATAGAATTGATGGAATTTTAAGAAAAGGATATTTGAAAATTTTAAACAAACACGCAATTCCTTTCGGAGTTAAATTGATAGGAGAAGGTTTTTATTTCCAACAAGATAATGGTCCCAAACAGTGCTAAACTCTGTAAGGACTATGTGAAACAAAAAGAAGAAGAAGAAGAAGGACTTCTTGTAAATATGGTTTGGCCCGCACAGTCGCCCGATGTGAATCCTATCGAGTTGATGTGGGATGAGCTAGACAGAAAAGTGAGAAAATCGCAAAATTGCAGCAACAGCTGTGGGAACACCTTACAAATGCTTGGGACAATATTCCAGTTGAAACTCATCAAAAACTTGTATTGAGATTGATTACCCAAAATTTTTAAAGAAGTTAGTAAGTGTAAAGGTGAATATTTCGACGAAAGTCACTTAAAATAAAAAATGCCAATTTTTCTTCATAGAACTAATGATATTATTTATAGGGATATATTATTTTTACAGTACTTGCATTTTTATTCGTATATACATATATTGTTTTATCAAAAGTGTACCATTTTTTCGTATTTTACCTATAACGATCCCTCATTTATGACCAGTAATATATATATATATGTACAGACTTGTTCATTCTAGAATTAGATATGCGCTGTCCACAAGTGGAAAGAGTGCAGTTAGGTTAAAGCGCGCGAGAAAGGAGGATAGAATATCTCTCACTGGCAGTTTCGTTTTCTCCCACTTTTGTATTGCAAACAACTTCCCCTACTGTATTCACTTATTTGACGAAGATCAAGCTAGAATTCGTCAGTTACCTGAAGAACGAGAACAGAGGGAAATCGAGGTGTGCAGTATTGTTGAAATCGAACCTTCTTATTCTAGTAAACAAATATCTAAAGTAGTTGACGTAAAACCTCTAACAGTTCGTCGTATTCTACACTAGGATTTTTAAAAGTTTCTTTTAATTTTTTCATTGTTTGAAAATCTTTTTAATTTTTAGAATTTTCTATTTCATTTATTTCAAGAATATTTTATTAGTTTCACGCCAAACGGCAAAACATTTCAAGAAAATAGCCATGTTTGAAAATCTTTTTAATTTTTAGAATTTTCTATTTCATTTATTTCAAGAATATTTTATTAGTTTCACGCCAAACGGCAAAACATTTCAAGAAAATAGCCATGTTTGAAAATCTTTTTAATTTTTAGAATTTTCTATTTGATTTATTTCAAGAATATTTTATTAGTTTCACGCCAAACGGCAAAACATTTCAAGAAAATAGCCATGTTGCATTTTATTAAAAGATTCAAATAAAATGCATCAAATAATTTATACAATTCAAAAATGTAGGTACGTATTGTCAATGCATAATGATTTACAGCCCCGACCTACACACATCATATCGCTGGTGAAGACTGATTTCAGACATTCTCACGCGTAACACGCGAGAAAGTAGGGGAAGTTGTTTGCAATACAAAAGTGGGAGAAAACGAAACTGCCAGTGAGAGATATTCTATCCTCCTTTCTCGCGCGCTTTAACCTAACTGTACTCTTTCCACTTGTGGACAGCGCATATCTAATTCTAGAATGAACAAGTCTGTATATATATTATATATATGACCGAAAATTTTAACAAATACATGAAAGATGAAATTATGATAGTTTTGACTTAATTTCTTTTGCAGATATATACTTTGATAATCCATGCATTTTTGCATTAGGCGGAATCAGTCATCAAAGCGTTGCTTTCAATATTGTAGTAGTATCTCAAAAACCAATTGCTAATTAAAAAAAAAGAAATACTGCTCACAAGTCATCACGAGCATTTTGCCACTATTGAAGGTTAATCTACGCATTCGATTGATTTGTCGGAAAGAAGTCACAATGTGGCAAATCAAGTCTAAATGGCAAATAAAATACACACTGCACTTTAAATGTGACGAAAAACTCCATTATTTTTATTGCAGTGTAGGCAAATTGTCATGATTCAGAATGATACCGTTTCGAGGTCGGTTAAAACAATTTTCGAAAACTGTCGATAAATAAACGGTGATATACTATTTGCTAATATCATCGTACGAAAGTAAATTCTCATTCATATTTATTGTTTATTATACGTAGGAGACCGGGTATGGTTTTCACACTTTTTAGTTTCATATTTTGAAGATTCTTAATTTTGATAAAATGTTTCACAGTCTACATAGTTCTTGAAATACAACAATATAGTATACGAAAGTTATGTAGACAACTAATCACATATTTTATGAAATAGCTTTATAGTTACCAAGCATGCTGTGACAAGCATTCTCATATTGAGGTTGGTTATCACATATTGTGAGGTTGGTTGTCATATATATTTTAAATAAGAGAAATTAAAAAAATAGAAACACATATTTTATTGTAAACTGAAATAGACTACAAATTAGTTAGAAACGCAATTTTGACACATAAAGAAAAAGAGTCTCACCAGCAATGCATGCCTCGTGTTTCCAATTTTGCACTATACACCCTGTACCCGCCGCTCTTTTGGTATACTATTCGAAAAACTGTGTAAACAAACTAGACAAACACATTCTTCTCCATTATTGTTTTCTGAATTTAAAAATTCATTGACTTTCTTCATCCTTATCTGCTTCGAATGTTTCATTTTTCCATCCACAATGTTTTTTTTTACATTTTTTACCATTTTATCTTTTTCTTCTTCTAAAAGCAATTTCTCCGGGATGTCAGTAATAACAGCAGTATCATGCCTTTTGTAGCAGATTTCCTCATCTCTGCTTTCGAAAATGGGCCTATCTTTCTAGGAGGAAGTATATTTAATTTCGCAAGAGGAATTGAACCGCTGGGCCCAGGGTTTGAATTCATATCTACTATCTAACATCATATATTAGTTGAAAATTATTTGAAGCATCAAGGGATAATAGAGAAATATCTGGGTTTGAATTTTGACTGTACGGTGTTTCTCCTAGTTCATTCGTTACATTATTTGGTTTGGGACGATCAAGCAAATTAATGATCACTAAATATGTCTCTGTTAAAAGGAATAATTCCGCAGGCTCTAAATCCAGACTGAATATCATAGATAATCATGGTTGAGACAGGGTGATTTAACATCCAAGCATCAGAAACAAAATTAAAGTATTTCTTGAATGGACATGATGATGTAAGGGTTGTAAATGATGTGAATAATATTGGGGCAAAGACATTATAATACTAACATAATAAACACTAACTCTTGGGTAGTTCAGTCCATCGATTGATTGATGCGAGTTGTGGTTGTTAAGTAGTAATAGGCAAAGGTTATTCTTAGTACATTTTACATACTTGACAAAATGATGGAGAAAATGCAAAAGTGTTCCTGCTTCATCCGCCCTGGAGTATCGCATGCTCCACGGCATGATTAGCCTATTACGAATAAAGTGCTCCTTAAAATGAACCGTTAAGAAAATAAAATGAAATGGAATAAAGTTGCCTGCAGCGAAAAATTGCAACAGCAAGTATAACAATTATAACTATTATATATAACTATTTGACTTCTGGACAGTGGTGACATCCGTTTCGTTCATGTTCTATACGTCTGGGCGTTTAAGCGAAACTAGTCGCTTCCAAAGTTTTAATTGATAAAGTACGCATTCGTTTTAAAAAAATTTAATCAATCCGAATCTGTTTGTTTCGTTTCGGACTATTTGGTAGAAACCCTAATATTATTCGCTGCTGCTAGTAGATAGTAAACTAATTTTCTAACTTCATTTGAACTCAGGTCAAAGTAAATTTCAGATGCTTGCTGAATATAGGTGACCACATAATTCACTTTCCAGCGTATTACAAAAAACTTTTCCACTTCCCACTTCGGCAGTAAATTTTCTACAAAATCTGGCCAAAGTACGGTAATTTATATTAAAAACCTTCGCAGCTTCTCTTATAGATTTCCTTTCATGTTTTATTATTCGAACTGCTCTCAGCAATAACATCAGAAGGAGTTTCTCTTTTGTTGGTTTGCCTAACTAATGTTCAAGGCAATCTGAACTAAAATTAAATACAAAAATGTTAAGTATGATACTTGCTAGTAATCTGGCAAAATAGTAGAGGTTTTCACATGTGACAACCAAGCCCATGCATCTTGAGACAACCAAGCCCATGCGTCTTGAGACAACCAAGCCCATGCGTCTTGAGACAACCATCGCCAAACTGCTTTTATTTTATAAATAAATGTTTGTGTCTGACTCTTACATTTTTGACAAATTCGATGCATCGCTACATTAGAAAATTTTATTAACGAGCACATTAAACACTTTCAACCCATGTTTTGGTAATGCTTTGTGGAATAGATCCGAAAGTGTCATACTTCAGTAGGCAATACACTATCCTTTCGCCTTTTTTAAGTTGCACTGAAACTGAATACAACTATACCTTGTCTCAGAATAAGGAGTGATTCTAATATCCAGCTAAAACGCGGAACACAGCTTAAAAATGTAACTTGCCATCAAAATTAAACATGAACAGTTGTGAATGTAGTAGTTTGTCAACAATATTAATTATTTTCTTTGTTATATAAAAAAGAGAAATGAAAAAAAATTATTTTAAATATGATTGTACAAACGTTACTTTTTGGATTAATATGTACAACCTATCCAAAATTAAGATTAAATAATATTAAAATAAATATTTTCTTTTCAATAGACAAGTAATATATACATATATTTATTTATATATATATATATATATATATATATATATATATATTAGTAAGTCACAAATTATTGATATTCATATCAAATTTATTTGTGAAATTCAAGGTAAAATGTAAACTACTGTTAAAATTTATTACAAAACTCCATCAAAAATATAACAGGGATTATAAATATAGAAACATTAGCAGTACAACTAATCGGATTCACTTGTGCTTGACAATAAATCACTTTCATTGTTACTGTTTCCAACACAAATAATAAATGGCTTCACGATATCATCCATTAACCCATCTAAGTCCCACATTCTTTTTTATACTTTAATCACATGGTTAATACAATTCTTCCAATAATCCATTGTAACATTTGTAATTGCTTCCATCAGAAGTTCTCGTACATGTGACATTTTGAATGTAGTATTTTTTGAAGCAACTTCACTTTTTGTTTGTGCCCAAATCATTTCAATTGGATTAAGTTCACAATGATATGGTGGTAACCTTAATACAGTTTTATTTGCAGCAGCTGCCATTTGATCAGTTACATATATATTATATTGTTCCTTATGAAGACGTACTAAATTCAATAGCTCAGTGCGAAACATTTCTCCATTATACTCAATATTTTTGGAACGTAACCAGTCTTGGATTGCAGCTTTACTCCATGAAGAATTTGAAAGACTTTCCACTCTGCGTGAATGGTATGATGCATTGTCCATTATGATAACAGCATTATCTGGCAACCTAAGCAATACTTGTTCAAACCATTCCTCAAAAATAATACCATTAGTTTCATCATGGCAATCCGCTGTTTTTCTACCTTCAAAAAGCAACAGTCCATCCTCCACAAATCCGAATTCAGATCCTATGTGGAGTATTATTAATCGCCGGCCTTTACCACTAGGGCTTTTTAATCCTGTAGATAATCCTTCAACAAAAGCTTGTCGTGCACCTGCTATACTTGCATCAATCCAAACTTTTTCCTTTGTGCGTCCCTCATTTAACCATGTTTCGTCTATGTAAAATATTGAGCGACTCTCATTTCTGTAATGTTTTATTGTTGTCAGATATTTTCTTCTTCGCCTGGTAACTTCATCTTTTTCTATTAGCATATTCTTCTTGTTACGCTTTACATATCTGAAATATAAATTAAATATGAATATGTTGCAGTGTGCGTTTTGGCTTTCAGCGGTAAGGTTCGTGTGAGGAATTCGTTTTCGTACAGGTATTTTGCCGTAGTTTTCCAGGTACGACACTGTTCAATTAACAACTTAGTTGTCGAAATACGTATACAGAATATGAAAATTAATGTGGAAAGGTGTTATATATGTATAAACCTTCGGTGATTAAAAAAATTAATATGTTATAACATGAACAATTTTTCAGTAGTACTTACTTGAAATTAATGAGTTTCAAGAATCTGTGTAGAGTTGCTCGACTCATTTTTGGTATGGACTCATCTCTAGTTATTTCTCCCAATATTTTATTAAGTGTTGGAAGTTCGTTTTTAAAAAAGAAACCATGCATCATCTGCGGTACAGTACTTTTGACAGATTCATCAAATTCTAGAAGTCTTGAATGCCTGCCTACTCGTTCTTTAAGAGGGCTGACTTCACCCGTCTGTTTATATTCTTGGATAATTCGATATGCAGTTGATTTAGCCAGCCCTACAATGCATTTCTTATAATATATTGTTATAGAAGTAATACCTACAACTTACTTAGCGTTTCATGTTAATAATTGCAATATACGTTGTTTATTTCTCCAAATTTTTCAATTAACTATTTACGCACAATATGGTCTTAAAACTTAAATATTACCATTCTATGAAAGCCTATCGGAATAAAATGAATATTTGCCAATACAGACCTCTTCCCCTCATTAACATTATAATTTATTAAAATAAAATTTTATTAACGTATTGCTTAACCCAACTAATCTCTTCTATGAAATAAAGGGTGAATAAGTAGTCCATAAAATTTACTAATTATTTTGTGTCATAACTAGACTGAGCATTTTCAAATATTATTCTAAGGAACATATTTCATTTAAAATTTTTTCGTCCAACTATTTTCTACCGTAGCAGATCTAGTGAATATTGGAACGTCTAGAAATAACACAGAAAATAATAAGTAAAAATATGCGTTGTAAATATCTTTTAGACTAGATCATTTGTGGTTATATCGTGATTTTATTAATCTATATGCCTGACTTTACAGCGTTAGAATGCGACTATTTTTTCACATTCAAGCAAAGTACGATTTTTTTCATTTCTTTTAAGTATTCTATACATAATTAATATATGCTATGTCAAGTAAAAATTTTAAAAAATTTTTGTAAATCTCTCATGACTGTAATTATATGAAAAATCGTCAATTATTGGTTAGGATACATATTTTTGATAAAATATCATTTTATTTTAAAAACAAATTATAGCAATGCAGTAAAAAGGAAACTTCAAAATTAGAATGTTGCTTGACCACTGTCCATTAAAAGAGATCAATATTCTTCGAAAGGAAAATGAATTTGAAAAAAAGCTATTAGAAACGATACGAGAAGCACATCGGAAAAATATCGCAACTTACAATTTACAGAATAGAAAATGCAAGTGAAAATTTTTAATTATCCCACTTTGCAGTGTAATAAAATTATAAATTTTGCAAAACTTTGCCAATTACTTATCAGAGTCTAATTTTTAGTTAACGATAGCATAATAAAAGAAGTATTATTACTGTCGAAAGAAGTAAATGATTATTTAGAGAAACATAGTGTTATATGGGAAAACTAGATCTTTAAAAAGTGACGTTTTTTAAGAAGAAACGCACTCATGCATGTAATACTATATAAAATGTTGCAATTACATTATTTGAAGATTATTATCTTGAAGATCAAATTTGTAAAAGCTATTAATAGCTATAATTCGAAGTAAAACTGTTTATCATTCAAGGCGCTCCAATCTCGTTTACATATAATAGTAATGTTAATACTTTATTGCCCAACAGATACACCTTTTACATGACAAAAATAACAATAACATTGATTTACGTAAATACATAGTATATACATTATAGATTCTACATATATAAATATATAATTCTAGAAAAATGAATAACGAAAAAATAAAAGAAACAAATACGCCATCATATATGTTGCCAACTCTACATATTATAAAAAGCGCCATTTCATAATGGCGATTTGTTCTTGGAATACCAAATGCAAATGTTGAGTACTAATGGGATGGTGATGTAGGTACATGAAAGTTTAACCTGCACAGACGGTGACAGCACTCTATTACATTATGTGCCAGCTTCCGCAAAAATTGATAACAATCTCTATCCCAACGCCCTGCGAATGAACTTATATTGTGGCGTTCAAGAAGCTAGTTATAATTAAGACCTCAAGCTGGGTACTGTTCATTCAATTTTAATTTTATAGGTGACATAGTAATAAAACATTAGTTAATAAAACAAATTTTTAATTGCTAATTCAGATGAAGCTTGCTACGAAAATAACATCCGTTACCAATAAAACTAACTCTAGCAAACTATAATTCACCTAGTACCATATTTACTATTTAGAAAACGAATAATAACAATATTAATTAATAATGTCAGAATACTAATATTTTTAAGTAATTACATATTACATATATAAATTTATACGCAAAGATTTTAATAATGATGTACTTTAAGCTGAAGAAAAGAGTTTAGATGTTTGCTTAAAAATTTTCACATGGCCTCAAACTGGTTCTATGTGAAATCCAAATTGGCTCCTCTAGTGTTTTCTAGTAATTTATATGCAGTCTTCAACTCTTATAGAGTAAATTATAACGCGGTGCTTGTCATATTCAAAGCATTAACTAAAATGATATGAACTGATTCGCGATGTTGGATGTGAAATCCTAGGCCATATTTTTTAACCTTAAAGACGATTTTCCATCACACTTCCATTACTTTGTGGAGATTTTCATCAGTCTAAGCCATTAAAAGTTAGAGATAAAGCTAAGCTAATTTTCCCTACGCTTTCTCCAATATTTTCAAACGATTCAGCACAAGAAATTTCGTTGACAACACAGTATTCTTTGTTCGATAAAAAAATTTTAATTTAAAATACCAAAACACATTTGAGTTAATTGATAAAACAAACAGCTGTAAACCAACAGGTTGCAGATCACATCAGAACTCTGCATGACAAATAGTGCCAACTTACAGCAAAAAAAAATGTTTTCCATGCCTTTTATGTGTGCTTTCTAAATGTAGAATCCCGTACATTTATTTGAGAATGTATTTTTTTTATTTTTATCAGTAATCAAATGAAATTAGCCGTATTTCCTAACAATGCCATAACAAATTCTTCTGAAGTTATTCAGTATTTTTTATCGTTGAAAGTGAATAGTCAATTCATGTATGTATTTCGTAAAAGCAATTCGAATTGATATTTCATTCATTACTTTACATTTTACCGAAATTTTCATGAAATAAATTAATATTAAACTTAACTATATTTAAAACACCACCACAGTTATGCTATAGTGACCATTACAAATAATTTTTTAATAATTAAACTGCAAGTTTTTAATTTGTTCATTTATACAGTACAGAATAGTCTGACATTAAACTTATTATTACTACATTGAACAATAGTATAAATAATCTTTATAGTATGATGACAACCTATCAATCTGCTTATTTTCGAAATTCAACTTTGTGGAGAAAACAATTGACTACAACTCCTTAAACCCACATGAATTGGCCATTAATAATGTAAACATATTTCAAAGATGCTATTATTTTAAAAATACAAATCTAATAGTAGGCAAAATTAAATAATTTTGAATTCAAATATTAAATACATCATCAGCTTTCTTGAACAAAATCTTCTTATATGACTAAGCACATATTCCTCAACACTTTTCGACATTATATTTACCAAACTATAAATTGTTTTTTTATGTGAAACGTATTTTTAATTTTCTATCAAAGTTATATATAGCTCTAATATTCACATTACATTAGACTATATTTAAAGATTCAGTTTGATTTGCTTTTAGAGATTCATAGTTTATCTTTGCTTTTCTGTATATTTTTGGAGCTTAAATTTTTAACATGTGTATTTTATGCAATAATTGCACTGGAAAGCTTCTTTTTGTTTTATGTTAATACTTTTTATCGATCTACTATAAAGTCATAAATAGCTTACCAAAGACAATATAGTTTTGAGAGAAAAATGACTTATTATATTTAACGTGTAAAGCAAAAAAAAAATATGAAAAAAATTAAGAACTGACAAAATACTCCACAAAATGCAAAGATAAATGAAAATAATAAGATTGACAATGTAGATACCAGTATTACCGTTAGAATAATTTGAATATTTTAGCGTAATAGAATTATTTGATGTGAATTTTACTTAGTAGTGGCAATCATAGCAAAGCGAAAAGCAGTTAAATTACATTCATTAAAATCACATGAATATCAGGCTCAAAATAAGTAAATCACAATCTGCTTGAAGAAAAATTATTTTGTTCAAATACTTTCAATTTTTCTGTTTTCTACACAATTCAAAAATTAATAAGTAGGGGATTCAAGCTAACTGAAAGGATATATAATTTCATATCTATACGTGTGTAGATATGAAATTATATATCCTTAAATCCACAAATCAAATCGTACAACATAGAAATATTAATAAGTAGGTAAATATAATCTTTAATAAGTAGTAATCTGACGAACTAATTTTAGAGTGTTACTGATATCCTTTATTCTTTATTTCTTATTCTTTACATCGCTAAATTTAAGATTAAACAATTTAAAAATGAGTAATATTAATCAACAGTACTCTGCCAAAAATTCGATCAATAGATACGGATTATAAAAAACATTATTACTCCAAAAATTACATTTGAAATATACACACGAAAAATGTTACATCAACTTCGAAGCAAAATATTCTACCAAATATAACGGCGTACATCTATAATGATAATAGTATTATATAAAACTTTTTTCACCTTATATATAATGTAGATTTTTTTTAAAAAGTTTCTGTTCTCCGCGCGGAACTCGAATCCGGGATGTAATTCTCTCTGGGAATGTGCCATCACCATTAGACCACGGAGACAGTAAATTCGAGTCCTTCTGATGTGTCATAAATTGCATTGTGGGAACACTTATTAAAAGAAAACCCACGGTAGGTTATTAATTGCGTATAATTACAATAAAAAATTTTAACCGCTTTTTACAGCGTATGTATAAACAATACAAGAATTTTTGAAAAAAATTCTCTTCTCCGCACGGGACTCGATAAAATATTCCCGGAGGGAATAAGATTGCGGGTTCGAGTCCCATGCGCAGAACTGAAATTTTTTTCGAAAACTTCTGCATTGCATATACAATGTAAAAAGCAGTTAAAATTTGAATTCTTCAGTTTAGCATAGTAAAAGCACATATGCAATTATTCCTCTTTTTCTCTTTTGACCGTTTAATTACTAACTTTTGGTTTACTATTTTTTGATGTTTCGATCTTCTTATTTCTTAATTTTTATTAAGAAATAATGAAAAAAATATTTATTATTTCTAAATAAAAGAGAGAAATAGGAAGACCTATACGCCCAGAAATAGTAAAACAAGAATTATGCAAATGCAAAAGTGATATTTATTAACCATGCATATTTAGCAATTATAAATACTAAATAATCTATTATCGAAATTAGTAAAAATATGTAAAATGAAATTAAAATTAAAGTTATAATTACCGTTAAAATAACTTTCGTTTAATATTTTATAACATACAATAAAATTTTTAATTTTTTGAATAAGTTTTAAAAAGTATATGTCCAAGTTGAGTGGATTTGTATGGTACTTGGATGATTGAACACTACATGTATGGTGTTTTGCTCAAACTTCTTCCGATCCGTGTGCGATAGAGACATCATATCCATTCTTGTTACACGCACCATTTATCTACTAATCAAAGATGAACAAGCACGCAACTTACTTAAAAGAAAATGTAAATAAAAATTAACGCGATTGTACTGCCATTTATAGAAATATCGCTGAAGTAATAATAAAAATTGTTGCAATAGGAAACATGTACATACAAATACTTCATCAAAAATAAAAACATCGATTTGGGCGTTAAGGGAAATCACAATACTCACATTTTGCTTTTTAAGAAATGCCTCTATAATGCATATACATACATATATGTACATATATACTTCATCAATAAATGTAATTCTGTTCGTTTTAAGAAACGGTATTTATTCAAAAAATTGTAAACAATTAATTGCGAATTAAAAATTTTAGAATAATATGCAACGTAAATATATTCTTTGCTAAATGATACCAGTAAAAAATCATACCCCATTTTCCTATTGCGTTACTCTGGTTGATCATTCTTTTCACCATTTCAGCAATTTATAATCGATATTTATTCTTCAGTTAACACGCTACGTAGGTTGGAAAAGTTATAATGTGCTATAAAGATATTTTTCAAAAAAATTGTTCTCAATACAAATAGAGTCAAAAACATGCAATATCGACTACTCCTGAAATACTGAATTGATTTGGTATTTTTGTTAGTAACTGTTAAAGGTGTATTTTTAACATTCATAGTAATAAATTATTGTTTGTTTCTGAAAATAATTGGTTCGCTTTTACTTATTTTATTTAGCAATTCATCTATGTTGACAAAAAAATAAATGTAGGTATGTCCTATTCGTAACAGCGAATGTAGAAAAATTCTTAATTATTATTCAAGAGTAAAGTTCTATTTCCACTTTCGAGAGAATACCTTTTATCTCAAGCGGAAATATGGAACTTTCTGCTCTTAGTACTAATACTTAATACTAATAGGTATTTCACTTGACGAATAATTTAATATTGTGAATAATTTAGTATTAGATCCATACTTTCATTTAAAAAAAAACTTGCTTTTACATAAATTTAACGATTTGCTAACATAAATGCCACATCACTATGTGATACGTGACGATACACAATTCTAAAGATGTCAAATGTTTAGAGGCAATCGAATTATGAGCTGTACTCCATCTTCACGAATCAAATCGCTCGTTCTTTGTATTTTCGATTTCTTTATCGTGATATTTTAAGCAGAGAAAATATATATATGTTATATATGTATATATATATATATATATATATATATATATATATATATATATATATATATATATAACTTTTTAAAAATCTATAATTACTAAAATTGAATTACCGAGCCCTATTACGTAATTATAACTCAGATGTTACAGAGAACGCACAGAAATTTATTAAAAACTTAAATATTTTAATTTCTTCTAGATAAGATATTGTATAGGTTATTCAGTGTAAACGTATAGTATACAATTGGTGAAAAGTAAAAATAATTTTAATATACCGGTACATTTCGAAGTGTTCGAATCGGTAATACAGTTTGCTATAAAAGTGAACAGTGAATTTAAAATTATTGGAGAATAGAATGATGCATGAAAGTAATGTGAAAAAAAGGTGAGTGCATTTTTTGCAAGTTTTCAATTTTACTAAATTATTGTATATTCTGTAAAAAATAATTAAAAAACGAAAGAATGAATTCGAAATACAATTTATAACGTAATATAAATATAGTTATTATTAAATTAAAAAAAAATAATATATTCTAAAAATGGAATACAACATAATATACAGGCTATTTCAGCAAGAATAGTAAATATTTCAGGGTGATGGTAGTATGGACTATTTTAAATAGAAAAATGCATATAAACATGTGTCAAATTTTAATGATTACATAGAAATGGCAGTTTGAAGTTGGCGCATACATACCCGATACACGCACACGTTTAAAATTGAAAACACTGAGCAATTCGAAATAGGCATTTGAATGTGATAGTCATAACTTGACGCTGTTCGGTACTACAAGTGTTTATAATAATAACGCACGTATTTACACATGCTGAATTTGGTAATATATGGTATTTTATTACGGGTTTTGACAATGCTCTTACTACTTGCAGAGAACATCGCTAATCCCTAATCACGGAGTATTAGATTTCATTATGTTTGCTTGTTTTCACTAAACCGTGTATAGTGGGTGCAGTATATAGTCGTCATATTCCTTCTGAACGTGCAAATTAACAAAATGTGGATAAAGTAAAAGACATTATTCAGTCGGTAGAACGTAGTCTTTCAACAAACACACGAAGAATTTCGACACTACTTATTTGAGTTGCACACATAAAGAGTATAGCAAACATTACGTACGCACGATATCTATCGTTGTTTATCTACTTTCTTAAAGCTTTAGCTAGTATTGGAGGAGGTTTCTTTGATTTCAAAGATACGCGTTACACGTTCTAGACGTCGAGTAACCCATAATCTAAATCTAGCATTGCCCGGAAGAAACAGTTGAAATGATTATATTCATTGACCACCAGTTAATTAAATTACTGGGCGGTGACGTCTACAAAGACAAAATAAACACATGAAATGAATTGCTCGTTCGCACTGTAAATAGTGCTGTCCATATAAAAAAACGCAAGACGAAAGAGGACCTACACGCAACATTGTTAAGAGAATTCGAAAGTGCATTGATGTTGGTTTTGGGATTCTTGAAAATCAATTTTAAACTTAATTATTCATGTGTTAATTAATAAATGCAATCAATAAGTAATTTGCTTTTGTTCAACATCTATAAGAACTTTTATGAGTAACATTCAAAAAGATGTGTCTGTAATTATTAAGAATTCGACATACTTATATCAACTTGTTCTATTCAAAATGCTCCATATTACCACCTTCTAAAATATTTATTATTCGTCATGAAACAGCCTGTGTATGTGTATTAATTAGGAAAGAAAAGTACGAAATAAATAAAATTAAGATCTTGAGTTACAATTTAATAAGAATTAAAACTATTATTTTCGTTTTTAATTTGAATATTCTAATGAAATTTTTAATCAAAATCGAAAAGCATTTTAAAAATTTTTTTTTTAAATTTTAATAATTACACCAAAAACTTTAACAAACAATTTTACTCACAGGTTCTATACAACCAACCTCGACAAATAATAATCAGTGTATCTAATTTTATAACAATATTCATAAACATAAAGCATAATAGAAAAACAATTTTGAAAGGAAACCATTATTAGACTTCGTAATGGGCGAAATTATTATTAACGTTGGTGAAGAAATAGAAACAAATACATATCGGAATCATCCGATGATGAATAAAGTTCATAATTATAATGTTTATAACACCTATTTGTATGTATATTTTATAATAAATACTCTTCACAGTGAACAAGAAGTTACTTTACACACCCGATAGCGTTAAATTTAAAAATATTATTTATACAAAGTAATTTAAATGTCATTTTAAAACTTAAGGCATTTCTAAGATAGAAACAATTAATTAATTAAGTGCAAGTATTAACATTAATTTAATAAGTTACCCGACTGAAGTACGCTTATTTTGTTTCTCAAACTGTACCTGCTTGTAATACACATCCATCTTTTTTCTACCTACCGTCTCATTTTCCCATTTGGGAATCTCATTGGTAAAGTTGCATTGGATGACTTGTAGCTCATTAGAACCAAACAAATGTCTTGCTTTATAAATATTCTTTTGACAGAGATATCCAAACAAATAAATGTATTTTTTCATAAAAGTACTTATTGGCTATATTATATGATTATTACTTGTTTAAAGAAATAGGCAAACAAAAATATAGAGGGAACTGTAAAATGTGACCTATAAAATGCAAACTTCTATCTTACAAAAGTGATTCACCGCCACCGACTTATCTGAAATACAAAAAGAGGAAGCAAATTTAATCTATGAGATCATATATCAGGTGAACTCGAAACAAAAAAACTAACGGGTGTTTTTTTTAGAGGCATAGAAATTTAAGTTGGCAACACTTTTTTAACTGGCGGCCATTTTGTCAGCTGTTAAGTGATTTATATTTAGTTTGGTTTGTCATTTCAACATGAATAGACTGACGCCTGAACAACGCTTGCAAATTGTACAAATTTATTTTGAAAATCATGGTTCTGTTCGAAATACGTATCGCGCACTACGTCAATATTACGGTCAACATAATCGTCCATCAGAGCAATTAATTCGATTAACTATGGAACGTTTTCGCACCACGTATACTCTAAATGATAACACGCATCCAGAGAGACGTCGTACAGTGCGTACAGAAGAAGTCATTGCTGCTGTAGAGCGTAGCGTAGAGGAAGACCCGAATCAGTCTATCCGCCATCGTGCACAGGAATTGGATATGTATTGGATATCTCCATCCACTTTATGGAAGATTTTGCGGAAAGATCTAGGTTTGCGTGCTTACAAAATCCAACTCGTGCAAGAATTGAAGCCACACGATCACCTAGCAAGATCAGATTCGGTGAATGGGCCCAAAACAAGATTGCCGTTGATCCCGATTTTCATAATCGAATTTTGTTTAGCGATGAAGCTCACTTTTGGTTGAATGGATACGTCAATAAACAAAACTGCCGTATTTGGAGTGATAATAATCCTCAAGTGTATGTTGAGACACCGTTATATCCAGAAAAACTGACTGTTTAGTGCGCTTTATGGGCTGGTGGAATAATTGGTCCGTACTTCTTTAAAAACGAAGCTGGCCAGAACGTTACAGTCAATGGTGACCGCTATAGAGCCATGATTACTGACTTTTTCGTTCTTCAATTGAACAATCATGATGTGCAGGAGTTGTGGTTTCAACAAGACGGCGCAACATTTCACACAGCTCGTGCCACAATTGATTTATTGAAGGAAACGTTTGGTAACCGCATAGTTTCACGTTTCGGACCCGTGAATTGGCCTCCAAGATCGTGCGATTTAACGCCGCTTGACTATTTTCTGTGGGGATATGTGAAGTCGCTAGTCTACGCCGATAAGCCCGAAACGATTGACCACTTGGAGGACAACATTCGCCGCGTTATTGCCGATATACGGCCACAAATGTTGGAAAAAGTCATCGAAAATTGGCCCTCCAGATTAGACTACGTCCGAGCCAGCCGTGGCGGTCATATGCCAGAAGTCATATTTAAATTATAATGCCAGAAGATTATCTTTCGAATAAAGTAAATTTCATGTCAATTTAAAAAAATCATATTTGTTTTATTCCATTTCAAAGTTCTATACCTCTAAAAAAAACACCCGTTATTACTCCCAAAATTGCTACAATGCTAGTCTTCAAGAATTTTGAGGCAATCTGGTTAGAATTTTATTGCATTTTATGTATTTAAAAAAACTAGCACAAATATAGATATTGTCTTAGCTCATGCTTTGGAAAACATATATTTTATAAATGAGTAAAGTTCAAAGCGAAACAATTAATAATTTCTTTGTAATTAGTTTTGTTACTTTCAAACATACGTTTTACAAAAACAAATTAACTCGTGATCGCGCTTCTCTGCACAGTTTTGCTTCAGGACTAACTTGTACTTCTAATACATCCATTATTTTTAAGAGGTAAATGCCCTTCATTAAGTGTGTATCTTGTAAGAAACAACAATTTTGGTATTTTTAGTTAGTTAGAAAATATTCATTCCATTACTTTGGAGAAAATTGCCATAGCATAACATTAAAACTTTTCAAACATTTTTATAAATTATAACTATTTGGTAGAAGGATTATGGATGATCTTATTAGACCAAAATATTAATAACCTTGCCATGCCATTCTTTACAGCACAAATCAGAACCTAGTACACAATGTGAATGCAATAGATTTATATACTCAATGACATTAGAAGTGTTACACCTAGAAGGAATAGTTTCCTGGACGTGATTTTTTGGTAATGTGATAAGCTTAAGTCAAGAATGAAACGATCAGATTTCCAAGAAATTTTATTAACATTAATTTGAAAAAAAATCAATAATGTGTTTGGCGACCCCGTAGCTGTAGACACTCCTGTACACGTCTAGGCATCGACAAAATAAGATGGTCGATGTCTGCTTGTGGCACCTCGTTCCAAGCAACTTGAACTTGGTGGATTAACTGTGCCAGAGTTTGTGGAGGATGGTTCAAATTGGTCAGTCTTCTCCCCATTATGTCCCACACATGTTCGATGGGATTTAAATCCGGCGAACGGGGTGGCCACGGCAAAACATTAACGCCAGCTTCTCGTAGAAAGTCCATAGTACGACGAGCAATATGTGGACGCGCGTTGTCTTGCTGAAAAAGGACGTGTGGACGGCCATCTAGATAAGGCAATAAAGTGGTTTGTAGGACGTCACCAACATAACGCGCAGCTGTCATACTGCCCCGAATAAACAGAAGAGGTGATCGGCTTCCATATGCAATAGCCCCCCAAACCATTACTCCAACAGTCCTGTGCACATGCCTCTCAACAGCAAATCCAATATCACGTCGCTCTCCGCGACGGCGTCTTACCCTCTGACGGCCATCATGCATGCCTAGGCAGAATCGCGATTCGTCGCTGAATACGACATTATGCCATTCTGCTTCCCAATGCTGCCGTTCTCTGCACCAGTCCAAACGTCAGAGGGTAAGACGCCGTCGTGGAGAGCGACGTGATATTGGATTTGCTGTTGAGAGGCATGTGCACAGGACTGTTGGAGTAATGGTTTGGGGGGCTATTGCATATGGAAGCCGATCACCTCTTCTGTTTATTCGGGGCAGTATGACAGCTGCGCGTTATGTTGATGACGTCCTACAAACCACTTTATTGCCTTATCTAGATGGCCGTCCACACGTCCTTTTTCAGCAAGACAACGCGCGTCCACATATTGCTCGTCGTACTATGGACTTTCTACGAGAAGCTGGCGTTAATGTTTTGCCGCGGCCACCCCGTTCACCGGATTTAAATCCCATCGAACATGTGTGGGACATAATGGGGAGAAGACTGACCAATTTGAACCATCCTCCACAAACTCTGGCACAGTTAATCCACAAAGTTCAAGTTGCTTGGAACGAGGTGCCACAAGCAGACATCGACCATCTTATTTTGTCGATGCCTAGACGTGTACAGGAGTGTCTACAGCTACGAGGTCGCCAAACACATTATTGATTTTTTTCAAATTAATGTTAATAAAATTTCTTGGAAATCTGATCGTTTCATTCTTGACTTAAGCTTATCACATTACCAAAAAATCACGTCCAGGAAACTATTCCTTTTAGGTGTAACACTTCTAATGTCATTGAGTATATTTATAGATGATTTATAAAATGGAGACATTTCATTTACCATATCTTCAACAGAATTTTGATGGCATCTAATTCCTAATATTTAGATAGTTGGCTTTTTCACTAAGTTTTTATAGTCCTTTCCCTTCATCATCTGGAATAATTTTTTTAATATTTCAAAGTCTTGTGTAATCTTTTGAAATATATATATATATACATATATATATATATATATATATATATATATATATATATATACATAGATATATATATGACAAAAAATCAATTTTTTACCTGACAAAGTGGAATACTCCTTAACTGTGTTCGAAATAATGGAAACACTTCAAGGAAAGTACAATCTAAATCACAAATTTTTTGTTATACCTATAATTCATAATTCTTACATAATTTATATATATGTATATATATATATATATATATATATATACAGCTTGTATTTTTATTAATAGTTTATAGCTTATTGTTGTTTTGATTTGTTGCATACTATTGTTTTGACTTTATTGTACCAGTATAGATATCTAAGATAACTGAATGTATTTAAAAAAATTATTTTGCTTTCGATTTATAATTATAACTTTGTGGTATTATTAACTCTTTCAGAAAATTTACAAAAGATATGGCTGTTCTATTAAAAAAAAATTACTTCTATAATGTTGCTTTTATTTTGTAAAAATATGTAGCGTTATTAAACATTTAAAGTATTTTGACTAATTAAACTTTTTCTATCTTGATATTCAATGATAGACAGAAAGTTTAATAATAAAATACTCTTTACCATAATGCTTACTATTCTCATACATACATACATATATACATATATATCTTGTTTCTGTATATGAAAGCATATCACACTACAGATGTTTAATTTAAATATCAGTGTTTAAAAGTATTCAAAATAACTAAATTTATAATACTTTTAATTGAAAGACAATAACATTATTTTGAATCATAAAGAAAATGTTTATATTGAATATAAAGATCAGCAAATAATTGTGGAAGTGATAGATACATATGTAATCAAAACTCACTCCTTTGTTAATATTACCTCACACTTAAAACAATAATTTTAAGTAATAAGAATAGTACCATATTCTTAAATATTTTTATAATGGGCTTCCCGGCCTAAAGTTTTTATAAATAATTGATTACTTATACTCAATATCTTCCATAACATTTATAGGTGAAGTATTACACACGGCAGTAATTGTCCCATTATAATCATAAATACAACTGTGAATGTAATATATAGCTTTTTATTGTTTACTTAAATTAGCAAAGTGTAAGGTTAGTGATAAATTAAATTTGTATATATTGCATAGGTAATAAGGCATATATATTATATTATGGCATGAACATAATAAAATTATAGAAGAGAATGCTTTTGTTATTATGTATCCTTTTCATGTTTAAAATTGATTAAATACCTAAAAATTTTCTTGAAAATATTCTATTTAGATATGTATTACTTAAGTATCTAACAACAGGCTCGGGTTTTTGTATCATCAACAAATTAAATCTTTTCTTAATTGTGATTCGCTGTCTGGAATATTTATCTTCAGGTGAAAATCGAGCTGAAAATATATGTCTCTTAATATTAGCTTTAGAATGTTGTTTTAAAATACCTACCAGGATGAGCTGAAGCTGTGGGCTTTCCTGCAGGATCCATTTTCTAAAACAAAATATAGTACAAAAACATTCATATTTAACCTACACAACAATCAAAATTCTATTACCTGTAACGTATAAATACGACTGCCGTTTTCATCCAAGTGATACATGAGATACATTGTACAAAATTTTTTAAATGTAATTTATTAAATCTTGAACAGCAGTAAAATATAAATTCAAACTCGAAATTACTAGATTACCTTAAAATCAATTGCTTGAAAGTAGGATATCTATAAGAAAAAAGAAACTAGCAATGTGGTGCCCTCTAGCAATTGCATGTGTATATTCCTTTCTGAAGCGTTAACTATAGATTCAGAGAAATTTTGTTTTTCAGTCTCGTCACGTGTGGACCAAGGAAAGAGGTAATAAATAAAAGGAATAAAAGAGAAAATGGCAACAATTGAATCAATTTCGTTTAGATTTTTTATCGATATGAATGTATTAAACAAAATAAAATATAGTTTATGTAAAATGAAAAAAAAGAATCGGCTGTACAATAAAGGCAAAACATATAAAGTAATATAATAAAATTAATTTGATATAGAAATAGATAAATAATTACTCTGAAACTAAGGAGATTTTAAATATCGCGCTGAAAAACATTACTTGTTAGTGATTTTATTGGCTACTGAGCATGCAGTTGCAATGTGGAAAATTAAGTTATATTTGTCATATTTACGTTGAAAATGATTTAAATATTACGCATCAACAGTTTTGGGTAGTTGTGCTGTAAGTCCATTTTATTGTTTTTTATTGCCTATAAATTAGTTAATTACAGCTCTTAGGAAACACTATCGATAGGACCATTATAGCATAATGAAAAGAAAAACAAACCGTTTTAAACACCAAGAATTATAATGTACTTAGAAGAACAGACACTGTAGTTATGTCTACAGAATGATTCTTGTACTTTTATGGTAATAGATATAAGAAGTATAGACAAAATTGAAGTAAATGGGGACTGAAAATCAGCTGTAAAAAAAGTGAACTCCTGAATAAAAAGAGATATTCCAAATGAACTAGCAATGCTTAATAATCTAATAGTAATGAAAAGATGATTTCATACCAATAATGGTATAGTAACGTATATAGAGTCTTAAAACTTACAAATTTTAAGTATAAAAAAAATTATTATTACAATCTATAAATAGTTTTATTATTTCAGCTGCATGGTGAAGTGAAGTTAACACAAAAAAGAGAATTTGGATCAATTTAAAGATAATGAGTACACAACAACTTTTTTGGAAGGAGTAGCTTTAAGATTAAGAATTTCAAATAACAAAAAGATAGCTACTTTACCTTGTACAGGAATTAAATTAAAGTTTGACAAGGGTGAATTATTATATATGAAGATATCAGGCTGCAATGATTAAATAAACATTAGTTTGGTAAATTATTGGTGAAAGTTTTACTTAATAAATTAAATTGTGTTCATACAAGTAGTAAAGTTCTTTTACGAAAAAACAAATATACTTATTAAAGTATAATTTTCATTTACAGCTTTTCCTGGAATGTTCAATCTGTGGACAGTCTCGCTTGATGTTCTAGCAATAGTCAGCCATCATATGTACATCCCATATACTCTAATACTGTGTCTCCTTGATCTTTAAATCTTTATGGAACCATTCACCTTGCTCATAGAGTGTCACATTAATACAAGCTGTAAAGAAAAAATATGACGTGACAGAAGAAAACTAACTACAGTTTTCAAGTCAGTATGCCTATTTAACTTTAAAACAACTGAAAAATCGAACTCAACAAAAATTGTGTTAAAAATTGCAATTCAAGATTGGTTAAGGTCTAAAAATATTAGGATGAAATATTGTGTACGAGTTGTTGGATTGCATCAAGAACATCTTCATAAAACACAGGAAAGTAGCTAGTACAAATAAAATTATATTAAAACTACTGTGAATTAAATCCTATTGAAAGAATTTTTGCAAATAAAAGTGAAAGTGCTTACAAAAATGCAACATTCAAAATATCATGTGCAGGCTGTTTTAACAGAAATAGTTATAAACATATAGGAAAAAGTGTATTGGTCATACAATTAAAGCCAAAAAAACAAAATATGATACATTGGTGGATTGAGGAATAACCATATATAATATGTGATAATGAAATATCAATCGCCAATATCAGTGAATCTTACTAAAAATTTGTGTCATAATTAGTTATCTGACTTAATTGTTATTGCATTGCACATTGTAAACCCCATTCCTTATAATTAGTCATTTTTAGTTGTATTTTTGTGGTACATAGTGACTTTTAAAAGTAAGTCTCTATATTACTATCAATTTTAAATATTTTATGTAAACGTATGCATGAAAATATTTAAGTCACCATGAGCATACTGCAGTTCATAACTATTTATACTATTTATGACTTACTACTAACCATTTGTTACTTTTTAGATAAATAAAATTTTTGATTATTACTCTGATCTTTTAATTTTATATTCATTTAGAACATTTATTTTTTCTAATGGTGTTGATATCTGTGTTTGAGTTACCATATTTCTATTGAAAACAAAAAGTGTATATTGTTTTAAAAAACGTCCCTTAAAAGTACATTTACACAACTATGAAAGCATCAGTCTGTGGAGTCCGACCAAGCATTCGTCAGTCACATAATAGTCCACAGTAAGATTTTGGATTTTCTACTTTTATTTAGTTAGGCGATTTCATTTTTGACATTGAAAATTCTTATGCATTAATATACATAGTATATGCAAGTGAAAATCCATTATTATATACAGTTATAATTTAGTAATACTACTGTTTTCCGTACTTTATTTAAATCGTTATTTTGTTTTTGACGTTCAAAACTTTCAATTAACTCTTGATTGCAGGCTCTTCACATTCTTAATTCCAGTTAACTATTAATATGAGTATCGAACATCGACTTGGATTGCCGAGTATAATTACAATGTGTCAGTTGTAGACGTAATTGAAGTATATTGTAAGGTATACTTATAATATACTTCAACAACAATAAGGAAAACTTGTGCCTTGGAAAGTTATAATAAAATTACCAATTCAATTAAGGACACGATATGAAATGTTTGAATAAATGCAGATATACTTGGCAATTTTAATATAACTTATACAAATTATTGATATTGTACAACCCTTCTTTTCATAATGCAATTGATATGATAAAGGCCAGTAAATTATCAACAACTATTTATCTAAAGATATTGCAGATTATACTCACGCCTTACATCGAGGTTTTGAATTTATCCGCAAGAAATTTAATATAATAAACGTTTCAGAAAAACTTATAGTATGCAGTTTTATTTGTCTTCATAAATAACAAAAAATATAGACTTCATTACAAACATACCGGTAATTCTTAAAAATACGATAAAATTCACTGGACAAAAGTTTAAATACAAACATATTTACATCTTTGAATGTTATTCCATTTTTTAAATAATTTAAAAAAGAAAAACATTTCAATACTTTGTTGGACCGCCATGGCTATCGATAACTGCCTCCAAGCAGCGTGGCATAGAAAGTACCAAGCTTTCTGTTTCAGAAGGCGATATTTCAGACCAAATTTTTTTAAGAGCTTTTTTTAGCAATTTGAAGTTTTCGCTAATTTCCGCTTCATCACAGAAAGTACGGTGTGCTTGGGATCGTTATCCTGTTGAAAGATCCAACGGGGTCCAAGGCCCAAGATGTCGACGGATACTTGCAAATTTCTTTCCAATATACTCTTGTAAAGATGTTGATTCATTATGCCATCAATAAACTCCAAATTCCCAACCCCGGCTGCTCCTATCGCTCCCCAAACCATTACATTGCCACCTCCATGTTTTACCGTAGGAACCAAATTTTGTGTTTGAAGGGCAGTGTTTGGCTTGCGCCAGACTTTTGAACGTCCATCGCTTCCAAATAAATTAAATTTGCTCTCGTCTCTAAAAAGAACTGCTCTCCAAAACCCAGCGTCTTTGTTTTTATACTTATTTGCAAACTCCAGTCTAAGTCGTCTGTTTTTTTCACTTATCAGTGGCTTCTTTCGGGGAACTCTGCTTTTATATCCATTTTCTCGCAATGCTCTTTGAACAGTTTTTGGATGCACATGCTTGTTGTAGTTATTAGCGATATCATCAGCAAGTTTTGGGGCACTTATTCTTGGATTCTTTTTCATTTCTCTTACGATATGGTTAACATCACGACTGGAAAGTTTTTTTGGTCAACCGCTTCTTGACATATTTTCTACTGAGTCAGTTTGCTTATATTTTCTAATTATATTTTGAATACTAGAAAATGGTACATTTAATAATTTTCCTATTTCTCGATAGGATTTTCCTTCCTTAAAATGTTTTATTATTAAATGTTTAACGCTGGACTCAATTTCTTTACCTTTGCCCATAATTTTCAATAGAACTTCCAATGCTGACAATAAGACGGCTACTAATAACAAGTGGTGGCTTTTAAAAAAAGAATTTTATCGAAACATATGTACATTCATAAAATATAACTGTACTTTGTTTTTGAGAAATGAAAGGGAGTTTTTTGTTTTGCAAGATGTATTTAAACTTTTGTCCGCTGTATTTTGTTGTTATTGTGGGATTTACCGTTATGTTTGCAATGTACAAAGAATTTTTTGTTATTTTTTTTGTTATTTATTAAGACAAATAAAGCTGCATACTAGAAGTTTTTCTAAAACTTTTGTTTAAACATACAATTTTTGTGTGGTGTATTTAAACTTTAGTCTCTGACTGTATATTCAAACACATTTGTTTCTTAAAGTAACTACTATTTTTTTGATGCATTATACTTTCGAAAAAATGTATAGTGGCATCTTATTTCAATCTTCTTAATTGTCTTAGCAATAAAATATCTTGCATCTAACGTAGTATTGCTATCTTTCAAAGCTTCTGCAATTAAATCTTGCTCTGTAACGGTTTTTATGCTTTAATTATGTCCAGTTGCCCAGTTGAAGACTTACTCAGAATTAATGTTTGGCTCTATAAAATTTAACAATTGTGCACAAGCACACAAAGCGTGGTTAATTGAAACGACCGCTAAAAATCTAGTCAGAAACTCTGGATTTGCCGAAAGTTATAGGTTCCTGGTTTCCTGGTAAATGTTACTTTCGAATAAATACATAATACAAAGTAATCAGAAATAACTATAAATACATTTTTCGGATGAAGGACATTCTCACGTATATGTGCAAATATACAGTTGTTTTCTTTAGGAATTCTATAAATCAGCTACAAAATAACATAGAATTAACTCATATCATTGTTAAAAGAAAAGCATTTGTTTCTTATCTTGAAATTCTCATAATATAGTCCAGTGCACATTTGTAATTTCATTTGCAATGTCTCATAATATAGTCCAGTGAACATTTGTAATTTTTTGTTAAAGTAAAGGATTTTCACATGTTTACGTATTTTTCCTATGCATCATTTTATGCTTCAATTCAATTTATCAAAAAATAACGTTCAATAATTTGTTAAATTAAGAAATTGCCTTTTCTCAGTGTATAATGGCATTTAAATGTATATTTAGAAATGAAAAGAAAAATTTGCAAATGTAAGCTGTTTAATGTGTTTGTAAAAAATTAGGAGATTTACACAAGTATATCTATGGCTGAAGCATGTAAGCACCTACATTTATATCGGGTGTTTTTTTTAGAGGTATAGAACTTTAAGTTGGCAACACTTTTTTAACTGGCGGCCATTTTGTCAGCTGTTAAGTGATTTATATTTAGTTTTGTTTGTCATTTCAACATGAATAGACTGACGCCTGAACAACGCTTGCAAATTGTGCAAATTTATTTTGAAAATCATGGTTCTGTTCGAAATACGTATCGCGCACTACGTCAATATTACGGTCAACATAATCGTCCATCAGAGCAATTAATTCGATTAACTATGGAACGTTTTCGCACCACGTATACTCTAAATGATAACACGCATCCAGAGAGACGTCGTACAGTGCGTACAGAAGAAGTCATTGCTGCTGTAGAGCGTAGCGTAGAGGAAGACCCGAATCAGTCTATCCGCCATCGTGCATAGGAATTGGATATGTGTCCATCCACTTTATGGAAGATTTTGCGGAAAGATCTAGGTTTTCGTGCTTACAAAATCCAACTCGTGCAAGAATTGAAGCCACACGATCACCTAGCAAGGCGTAGATTCGGTGAATGGGCTCAAAACAAGATTGCCGTTGATCCCGATTTTCATAATCGAATTTTGTTTAGCGATGAAGCTCAGTTTTGGTTGAATGGATACGTCAATAAACAAAACTGCCGTATTTGGAGTGATGATAATTCTCAAGTGTATGTTGAGACACCGTTATATCCAGAAAAACTGACTGTTTGGTGTGCTTTATGGGCTGGTGGAATAATTGGAAACAATTTTGAGACATACATAAAGATGTCAATCACAAATATTCATTTACTTTTTACAATCTTATTATAAAAAAAGTCTTTTAAATATTTTACAGTTTTTGTAATCGGTACCGAAGGAAACAATGTCAATGACACCAAAATTTTTCTGTCTTCCAGTTAACAATTACTGATTCTTTAAATAAATTTTACTGAATTAGCAACTGACAAACTTTGAAGTTTTTCGGACAAATTTTTGTATTCATTTTGAAATTAAATAAGTAAGTCCATCAAACAATTGATCTCGTCGAGGTTTGTGTGTTTTTGGTAAACAATATATCATTTATATGGAAAAAATTAATATTAGTCGTTACCCAAATAAATGCAATAAATATTTTCAACGTGACATAGAGCATTTTAATTATTCCTCGAAATGAAAACAAATACTCAGATTGGGGGGGGGGGGTACAATAAGTCAACGGAAGAATGAATAATTTAGTCAAGCAATGAGTAAAAACATTGGTAGTGACTGTTGGTGAAATACAGAATATAAAGGAGACTACTAAAGAAATTCATCCGACATAAGACAAGTAGCGCAACATAGCCATAAAAGAAATTACTACCGTATATATCAAGGATAGAAAGATCTGCCAAAACTTTCGATTTAGTTAATCACAAATTATTAATACTAAAATTATATGTTTTGGTTCATCCAAATCTGTTAAAATTTATTTCTTATTTACGACATGACTCCGGCAACGAATCCACTAAACTATTTACTCTCTTATCTGCTGATTTTGAAGGATCCAATTTGAGTCTACTATTATTTAATATTTATGTTGACCTAGACTGTAACATGATGGCATATGCAGACGATATAAGATAAATTTAATAGAAATATTTAACTTGAAAGACTGTTTACACTTACAAAAAACACTTAATATTAAGGCGTTTTATCTGATTCTCAACTGCAGTTCACGAATCACATAGTGTCCATATGTTCCAATGCTACAAAATCACTAGGCTTTTTTATACGATCGTGTAAGTAATTCATGAATTTTCTACTACTAAGTCCTTATACTATACACTTATCAGAAGTAAACTGGAATATTGTTCCCTTATATGGTACTCAATCCATCTGCAGTGGAGACAATTCAGAAGCGTTTCCTCAAATATTTCATATAAAGAACATGTTTTCATCCACCCAGAGGAAGTGATTATACTACGCTAGGGCATAATATTCAGACGCTAACTGAGCGCAGAGAACTGCAAAGAGCCAGATATATTAATTGACGATAATATAAACGTTTTGCAGTTTCTTCTAACATCACGAATTTTTTCACACCCTTCATACTTGTATAACTAACATCAATCTTTCAAATAAAGCTCCTTTAGTGCAAGTGGACAAGAATGCTAATAAACACTGCGCAGATATGTTCCGCTAATGTATTACATTCCTTTTCGTATTGGGATGATCTTATAATATAACTAACATGTATGGTATACTGGTTTTAGTTTTTTCCCTCTTATTATTGCAACGTATTTTGCGTGAATATTCATTTGCAAATAACTACCACACATTGTTAATTGTATTATTTTTCCGGTTAATGGAATTATTTTCTATTGGACATTATAGATTGTTATCATTATTAAAACCTTATAATTAACCCCTATATAATAAAAAACAACAAGATTCTTGTACCAAATGAGCAACCTAGAATTAACTTTGCAAATATAGTCATAAAATAATGTGAACATCAATTCAAAGAAGGACCCATAATGTTTAGTCATCTTCTAGCATACGATGTTTAAATATCATGTACAACATACCAAGAAACTTCACAGAAACATGTAAGACGCAATTTTCTAAAAGTTTGTTACATATATTCTTTGCGATTTTAATAATTTAGCAATAACAATTTTGTGCAAATGATTACATTTAAGATAAATTTGAAAAAAATTAATAAATTTCAGTTGGAAAAGCAAAGAACATTTGGTGTGGCCACACAACACTTGAGGAAACACGCGAAATATGCAAAGTTCCTATGGTTAATATATCACTACTACATTCGAACTCCCACGACGAAAAATGTAACACTTGCAGGCGGTTCCGTCTGACTTTGTCGGCAGTTGTTTGTTCTCCAGGTGCGAATAATGTGGCACGGGTCAGCATCACAAAGGACGACATCATTAACAAATTTTCGACACTTGTAAACTAATACAGATGTTAACTGAGTATGCAAAAAAATATTTATTAATAGAAAAATGGAAGGGGTGTATGTATACTTTCAGAAAATCAAGAGAAAGGAAGCAATATTACTTTCATTAATAATATACACATATTTCTTTTTCATTATGGAAAGTTATAAATCTTTGAAATTGCAAAAACATAATTATTTCATTGCTTTTATTGTTTTGAATTTATATATTGCAATATTTTGTTGATGTAAATAATTAAGTTTATGTAAATTATATTAAAGCAATGAGAAGAAATACTGAATATGATATACTTATTTATTCATAGCTTCCAAGTAAAATACAAAAATCAAAACTTTATTATTTAAGGCAATATAACAAATCAAATTATTAAATTAACGAATTAATAGTTCACGTATGGTGATTATATGATACAATTCATTCAAGAATAAAGATAATATATTATAAAAATATATTATAAAAATATTGGCAAAAATGAAACTGTAATGAATGCCTCTTCTAATCAGATTGAATTAGATTCTTTACACGACTGTACATATTAGAACATGCAGTTATATTAATTAATGACGTCAATCAACCGCCACTAGATGGAGTTGTATATAGCCTATATGAGTCAGTATACCATGAAGCGTCATTGTAAGTGGAAACATTCTTTGTTGGTGAACTGTATTGTTTGTGCTTGTGTTTACGATTTTTTAATGATTAATTTGAGGAAACAGCTATCTATTTAAACTCAGTAAAACTGCTGCAGAAACGCACAAAATTTAATAAGCATTTGTGGACAACGCTTTTGATCAAAGACAAACTTGCGACTAATTTAAACCTTTCAAAAATAGTGAAACATCAGTTAATGACAACTAACTTTCCAGGCAATCATAATCCGGCATTACACCAGAACATGGCATTATTACTAAGAATGCAGTTGTGAATTACTGCAGATAGACCATCTAAAATACCTCCGCAAAAGTGACGCGAGAAAGACTGGGTTCTCCACCATGAAAACAACAACGTTTTCATCAAACAGCAGTTCCTGGTATTGTTTTTCAGTGTACACCCCGAATTGGCTCCTTGCGATTTTTAACTCATTCAAAAGATGAAAAACAAGTTGAAGGGGCGAAGATTTGACATGATAGAGAGGCTTGAAACTGAATCGCAGCCGGTACTAAATATAAAAAAAGCAAGACGACTAGAATGCATTTCTTTCATGACAGAGACGCTGGGATTGATATTTGCACTCTCAAGGGAATGTAATCCCCCGGAGAGTAAATAAAATCCTGGTATTCTACAATATTATTTATTGCTACGTTTACTTTTGAGTACTACTAATGTATATTAGTAATGTGATATGGCATTCTCATAACAATCTTAGGCGAACAATTATTAAACAAAATTCAATATATTAGACTACATAAAATTCTAATTCTCTAGTAGAAATATAATTACGGGCATATATAATTATGTTATATGAAATAGCAGCAATATACATATATGTTCACGAACATTCCTAGTAGCTTCCAGTTACAACAACATTGGTGTCAATATGAATTTTACTCACGTTTTTCACGAATAGTCTTGCAATTTGAAAATTAATATTTCCTGCTATATAGCAGGAAATATTATTAATAATAATAAATATTATTAATTAAGTTGCTTTAACCAATTAAGCTACCAAACAACACAGTTTGTTTAATGCAGGAAATGGTTAAGTAATTTTCTGTAATTAATGGTAACCATATGCAGAACATATGGTTACCATTAATTACAGAAAATTACTTAACCATTTCCTGCATTAAACAAACTGTGTTGTTTGGTAGCTTAATTGGTTAAAGCAACTGTCTAGAGAACGGTAGATATAGGTTTGAATCCTCGTCCTATGCGGAAAATGTTTAAATAATTTGGTGTAATGGAATAGCAGGAGCCGTTGTAATCTTACCTGACTACGCGTTAAAACAATTAAATCTGTAAATGTAATGTATAACATATGACTGTAAATGATTTGTATGGCATATTAAGGGACCCCTTACAGTTTCGAACCCGTTCGAAACTGTACTGCTTGTGATTTAATTGGCTAAAGCAACTATTTAGCGCAGATACAGGTACAAATCCTGGCCTAATGCAGAAAAATTTTTATTAATTTTCTGTATTTAATAATAAGAATGGAAATTAGGAAATGTTAATTTTCATTAATTCCCAAAGGCAAAGCTCTTAGTTATATATTTATATATACATAATTATAAAATTCTTCCAAGTCGGTTAGTAAGGATACTGTCGGATAGTGTCGATGTTACACTTGTACACTGCCGTGTATTCCGTGAAAATCTCAACAAATGCACCATATAATTTATCTAGGAGATGGCGTTTCTTCAGCAGTAGTATAGAATAAAAAAAAATCAAGTTAGCTACAACAGTCCATCTTAAAGGATATTTATGCGATATCTTGGATTTTTTTGGTTTACGTATGCCACCGCCTTTCCAGTAAAGAAATCAGAAATTCTATAGTATTTGTACGTGTAGCATTATCTAATATATCACAGCATTCTTCTAATGGGTGGGCAAACTATCGGTTTAAATATGAACCACCGGTTATTTCGAATCTGGCAATACTTATGTTATTCTATTCTGTCACAAAATTCAGTATATTATCTGCACTGAATGAAATGAATCAATTTATGCTTGAGCAACATTGGGATTTATTAGAAATTTATTTCCAAAACAAAGACAATTGATCGGAAATTGCACGAAAATGTCGTACAAAATTTGGTCGTAGAGAAGGACCAACAGTGCCCGGTATGCACAAGTTTATTGCTAAAGTTCATGAAACTGGTTTCATTGTTGATGCGCCAAGACGTGAGCGTGCTCGTACAGTGCGTACACCCGAAAATATCGAAGCTGTGGTGGAGAGTGTGCGCGAGAATCCATCAACATCAACTGGTCATCGTTCTCAAGAATTGAACATTTCACGCACCAGTTTACGTCGAATTTTGCGAAAAGATCTCGGTATGACGCCTTACAAAGTTCAATTGGTTCAAGAGTTGAAGCCGCATGACCATCCGCTTCATTTTCGCTTCGCTAAATGGGCCAACGAGAAACTGCACGATGATGTTGATTTTGCAAAAAAAATCATCTTTTCGGATGAAGCTCATTTTCATCTTGGTGGGTACGTTAATAAGCAAAATTGCCGTATTTGGGGCTCAAAAAACCCACACTTGGTCTTACAGAAGCCAATGCACCCATTACTAGTGACTGTTTGGTGCGGCTTGTGGAGCGAAAGCATCATTGGCCCATATTTCTTTGAAAATGAGGACGGCGCAACCATTACGGTCAATGGAGACACCTATCGCACCATGATAACCGTCTTTTTTGTGCCCACTCTTCATGGTATTGTTGTGAACGATGTTTGGTTCCAACAGGATAGTGCAACTTGCCACACATCTCATGCCACAATCGATTTATTGCGTTAAACGTTTGATGACCGTTTAATTAGCCGAAATGGTGATGTCAATTGGCCGCCAAGAAGCTGCGATTTGACACCGTTGGACTATTTTCTGTGGGGCGCCGTTAAAGACAAGTGTTATGCCGACAAACCAGAGACAATTGAGCATTTGAAGGCCAACATTCGTAATGCTATTGCCGAGATACGACCCCTTACACCGAAAAAGTGCTCGAAAATTGATCCGATCTGTGAGGCCAGTCGCGGCAGCCATATGAATGAAATAATATTCAATCTCTAACCGGAACAATTGTACTTCACAACAAAAAAATAAATTTGGCAAAATTTCAAACCGTTTTTGTTTTATTGCATTTTTAAATTTAAAGTTTTAAATGGTCCACCCGTTATAGCCAAACACTCTGTATACTTAGTTAAATATTTTCGCTTATTAGTTATAAATAGCCCTTATGTTTATATTTGTTTGTCTTTTTATTACGTTTAATTCTATTGCATTATTACTAATAACGATTGGTATAATCTTTATAAAAATTCCAAAAAGTGTTGGTAAAATATTTAAAAATAGATAGACAGAAATCAACAATAATTTTTTAAAATACAATTTATATTTTTCTTACAAATAAAATACATAAAACTGTAAATATTTATTTGAAAGTAGAAGTGATTCATAGGGAACAATAACAACCACTCAATAACAATGATCGCTTCAATGCGTAATCGAAATTTTTGTAAATACACTACAGACCGTTTTACATAATTCACTTTTATGTGGACAACTTATTTTGCTGACTGAATTGTCCATATCTGAATTTGCAAACTTCTTTCACTTTTGGTAATCTTAGTCTTTACTCGTTTTTTACATTTATTACATTTCTTAACCTTACACTGGCTATTTATGCAACGATTTAAATCGATTTATACATAATTTACAATTTCTTATTTCCGCAAGCTGTTTTTCTATTGTGATATCTAATAATGCATTAATTACAATCATAAGTTGCATGAGCTTCTTTACACAAATATTATCCTGATTTAGAATGAATGGTAGAAACTCAACTATTACTTATACTTCGATTTCTATATCCATTATTTCTTTGCTCATTATCTATTATGCACATGAAAACTATATATTTAATTCATTTATTTTGTTTAAGTAATTCTTATTTACTTTAAATACAAAGAGTCAATAAATGTTTTCCTTATAAAAGCTATTAATGCTAACGTAGTATGTGAAATATGTGAATTCGCTTTTGATAAATAATAAAGTACTTATAGTATACTTATTTAATTCAAAATTTTTTAAATGAAAAGTATGGCGTAAGTTCATAGCAATTTAAAATTCATGTACTTCTGTTGAGTAAATAATATTTGCGTCTGTAAACTAGAGCCATGTTGAAAATAAATTTTATGCAGTTGAGAGAAGTAAATAATGATTGTCTTTCAAAATTAGGAATATGTTGGATAAACGTTTCAGAACGGTAAAAGTTGTCAGTTACTTTAGAAAATATGACGTTCATGTTGCGATCATGTACAGGATCAATGGAACCGCCACATGTGTCATCTATGAGGCGTAACGTGCGCCGTGACGCATATCGTCGACGAGTTATCTACCTGCATCTTGGTCGCTAATGACCATTTAAATAGAATTATGTTATCCCCATAATCATCAACAGTCTGATATGTGCGTACATTTGCGCTATAATCTATAATACTCGGGCGTGCCAGAATGTGTATTTAATTAGATCCGCAAATTAACTTAATTCTCTCCAGTAAATTTATTTAATTTTATTAGCTAAAGTGCCAACTCTCATATTTCTTAAACGTAATATTCATATATATATATATATATATATATATATATATATATATATATATATATATATATATATATATATATATATATATATTATATATATATATATATATATATATATATATATATATGTATATATATATACATATATATGTTCAGTAAATTTCAGAATGAAGCATGTGGCATATTTCGTTCGCGAAAACAAGTGTAATAAAAAATTATTCGTTGAAAATTAAAAATAATTATTCTGTAGTAGGTTGTATTTCACTTAATGTCAAAATCGTTTTTGACAATTTGTTCTGCATTTTTTTTTGCTAAATTTTTCTATATATACACACGAAGTATGAATATTTTTAATTTTTTAGTTTTATTTTTTATTGTTACTTTTTATCGCAATTGTCACCATAATTTCTCACATCTTGATAAAACGTAAACTGCATATAAAGTATTATAAAAAGTTAATATCTAATATATTAATAGTATCATATGTACATATGTATTAAGGTTAAATGCAGAACAAGTGCACTTAAATGAAAATAACAATAGCAGAAGAGGGCAGTTTGCAGGTTGGTACATAAATATGTGTGAAGGAAATCCAATCTTTTCTTTTAAAATTATGTGGATAGACGATATATGTATGTATATATATATATATATATATATATATATATATATATATATATATATATATATATATATTATACATATACATGGGATGTATATGTGTATAATAATAATAATAATAATAATAATAATATTTATTACGTTCCAAAATTTTAAAAAAACATAGAATATGTCATAAGTATAAAATATATAACAACGAAAAAACAATCACAAGTTTAAATAGATAGTAAGTATATATACATATGCGTGCAGTTGACCTATGCTATACGCCAATGTCTACGCTTGTTTCAAGGAAATCTTCCACACTGTAGAACTCTTGCTCTATCAGCCAAAACTTAAAACTAATTTTAAACCGGCCCAACGGCAAGCTCTTGATCCGAAGCGGTATGTGATTGTATATTTTTACGCAATGGTGAACAACATTTTTTTGTATTTTTGTGAAATACGTTTGTGGGGGCACAAGATGCATATTACGAAGGTTTCGCGTAGCATGTGCATGATTCGTTTCGTATTTTTTAAAAAATTAATTATAGTTTATCTTCACATGTAGCGCGCACTGAAGTATATAAATTGAGGGCATTGTCAGTACTTTGGCAGATCGAAACACACCCACACAACTCTCTGTTGGTTTCATTCCATAAATTGCTCTAATACATGACTTTTGGAGGACAAATATCCTCCGCCAGTCGATGGAATTGCCCCAGAACACCACACCATACTGGAGCCTCGAATGTACATAGGCGAAGTAAGAAAGCAGCCCCGCCTCCACACCAACGTTACGAGCAATAACACGTAAGCAGTAGCAGAACCGAGACAGTCCCCTAGATAGTTCGTTGATGTAAGGTTTCCAGGATAGCTCAGAGTCAACCCTAAGGCCAAGAAATGGCGCGTCACACTTAGAGGCAAGCACTTCATCACCCACCACCACATCTGTTGGTAAACTGTTACCAAAGGTCAGCAGATGGGTCTTGGATAGATTTAGGTGTAGATTATTTGCCGCAAACCACTTCCCCAACACTTGTATATTTTCTGCTATGGCCATACTCAAGTCTTCATTACCAGAGTCTATGACTGTGGATGTGTCATCTGCGAAGAGAACCGTTAAGGATTCCGTAGCGTCCGGGAGATCGTTTATGTATAGTAAGAAAAGTAAAGGTCCTAAAATAGAACCCTGCGGAACACCCACGGTAACTGGTTCCGGACGTGACCTCACCATGCATCCCCCCGCATCAACCGCCTGCACATACTGCATTCTGCCACACAAATATGAACGGATCCAATCCGATGCCACGCCCCTGAATCCCATCAGCTCCAACTTCTCCAACAAGACTTCGTGATGTACACTATCGAAGGCCTTCGAAAGATCCATAAACACACAGGCCATCGGGAGTTTGTTAGATATATTATTTATAATTCTTTCCATAAGTTGGTAAATTGCTCTGGCAGTTGCTCGCCCTTTGATATAACCATTTTGTGTGTTGTTTAATATTTTGTGTTTTTCGATGAATTTTGTCATCCTGACCAGAACTATTCTTTCAAAAACCTTCGACACGTTCGACAATAGAGCTATTGGTCGATAATTTTCATAGCTATTCTTCGCTCCTTTCTTATGTACGGGTACCACTACGGCATGCTTCAAGTCATCTGGAAATTGACCGGTCTCAAGCGAGAGGTTTATCAGGTGTGCCAATGGTGCGGCCAATTCTGATGCACAGAACTGTAGGAGCGGCACTGAGATTTCATCCAGTCCCGTTGATGGGGTTACTTTAAGGCTTTTTATGGTGCTAATAATTTCACCTTCATCAGTGGGATAGAAGTAGCACGTTTCCGACACCGCTTTTACGTTGGAATAGTCTGTTGCGCCCAAGTAAACATTTGCTGCACAAGCCGTAGCAAAGTAACAATTCAGCGCTGATAGAACTTCGATATCGTTGTCATGATTTCTTATATCGTCAATGTTAAAATTCTTTTTTTTAGTAGCGTCAGTTAGTTCCTTGACAACATTCCATGTAGCCTTTGTCTTATTGCTAGCATTTTGGATATAGTGGGAATAAGATCTTTTTTTAGATGCTATTATTTCATGTTTTAGTCTTGTACAGAATTCCGTGTAAACCTGTTTTGGTAACCTCTGTTGTATTACTCCTTCATATAGTTGACGCTTGATATTAGTTAGATTCCTTATATGATCATTTAACCATGTTTTATTTGTACTATTCATTGTTATTAATCTTCTATGTTGAAATTCACGGTAAGCAAGATTACATTCGACGTTTGACAAAGCAGGTAACCAAATGTCATTGCACAAGCTAGATCTAATAGCAGAAAGATGTGCCCGCGTGAGGATACGTTTTTGTCCTGTTATTACGTTGTTTTTATTCTTTTTAATGCACTGATAAAATGATATTTCTTGAGCTGAGTGATCTGATAATGCTGAGCTTACTGTGTCTGTCTCAAAACCCGTGAAATTGACAAAAATATTGTCAATCGTAGATTGAGATGTGCATGTAATTCTGGTTGGTTTTTCAATGGTGGCTATATAGTTATAGGTATTCATAATATCAAGGAAACGAGCACTATCATCGTATTGTTTTCCTAAATCTATATTAAAGTCACCAGTTATTAAAATTTTATAATCCCGTTTTTTTGATAAATCTTGTAAAATATCTTGCAGAGTAATAAAGAACGCGTCGATCTTACCAGGTATCGGCGATCTATAAATATTGACTATGATAATTTTTAAGTTTGGTAATTCTACAGCACTGATTTCAGTAGTTAATTCTAAACTTTTTTGTTTTAAATGTTCTAGTTCACGAAATCCAATATCATTCTTAATCAAAATACATGAACCACCATGTATATGGTCCTTCCTGGTGTAAATTGATGCCACGGTATAGCCATCGAAGTGCAATTCGTCAGTTTCTTTTAACCAATGTTCAGTTAACGTCAATACATTCACCAAAACATCCAGATTTCGCATGAAAATCATTAAGTCGTCTATTTTATTTTTTATACTTTCGATATTTTGGTTAATCAATGTAAAAACACTTTCGAAATTTTGTTTTGTTATTTTCTTACTGTCACTTGTGCTGCCCTCCGAAAATTCCTATAAGGCCTTATTATTGCATTCGCCGGCCACATCTCAGGGTCAAACATTTTAGGATAAACATCCTCGGTTACAGCTATTTTAAATGCCGCAATATTTACGTTGTTGATTTCAAGTTTTTCACAATTTAACGATGTTACTTTATTTTCTACCAAGTAATCTATTACAGCCTGTGCAGTTGTAGTTTTTTCTAATTGTGAAAGAAAAATCCATTTCCGGTTTTCGACAGCTGTTATTATTGTATTTAAACGGTATCCTCGTATCGTTTTTCTTTGAATTTTTGAGGAAGTCGACGAACTCTCGTTTTTCCGTACGGTCTCAATGTTTTGTCGCTGTGTAGACATATCAAGCACGACTTGTTTATCACCTTTGTTTTTGTAATCTTTACATCCTTGTCCGGGTTGTCCTTTTCCTGTTTTTAATTTAGGATTTATTTTTGGTGACATCTTTTGCTCACTTGCGTTATTTATTGTGAGTCCTCTCGATCTGGTAACTGGCTTGCTTAAAGGTCCCTGTTGCTTTAGTTTTAAATTATGCTGTGTTGATGATAATGACTCATTTTCCAAATTATCTCTCTGCCCACCTTGGCTTTCTGTTTCACGTTTCTGTTCATTTATTATACTTAACACTCCCTCCAACCTTTCTAACTTCTGTTCAATAGATTTGAATTTAGTGTCAATATAAGACGTAAACGCGTCTGTACAGCTTTGTTTACTTCTGCACCGATCAAACACCCACATTATATTGTTCTTAAAAGTGTCTAAAAACTTGATATCTCCAGGTTTGAAAAGACTACAAGCATGATGCAAGAAATAACCACAATTTCCACCTCAAACTATTATTTTTTCCGACAAATTTTCTTGGTTTAAGTGGCACTTAACACAACACTGCACACCCTTGCCCGACATCTTCGGATATGGATGTATATGTGTATATATATATATATATATATTATACATATACATGGGATGTCTTTTAAGTTTTGTATAGTGGGACATAAAAGGCGTCACTAAATAAATATCGGTACTAAAAATTAACCTTCATTTTCAGTTAACCAAAACCCAAAGTTTCAGTGCGATACGTGTAGTGTTGTAGTTATAACGAACTCTCAAAGATGAAAAATTGACAAGAAAAATGAAATTAAACCGATAACATTTTCGCGGAACGTTTTTTATAATTTTCGAAGACAATTAGAATGCCTCGCTGTTGATTTCTGTTTCCGGCAATGAAGCACCACATCAGTCAACAATTTCTCGTTGGTATGGAGAATTCAAACAAGGACGGAGTAGTCTTCGCGACGATCCAAGAGCAGATTCACCAAAAACGGCAGTCACTCAGGAAAACGTCGATGCTGTGCGCAAGGTCATTTAGGAAGATCGACATGTGACATATTGCCAGATTGAAGCATATCGGAGATTTCAAAGACCTCAATCCAAAAAAATTTTGCATAAAGAATTGTGTGTAAAAAATTTGTTTCCCGTTGGATCCAGTATCTGTTAACCGATGAACAAAAAGCAGCTATGGTGAATTGGTGTCAAAAAGTTCTAGATCGCATGTACAACGTGTACAGTTGTTAGTGGTGATGAATCTTGGATTTGGTCATACGAGTCAGAAAATAAACGCCAGTCGTCTGCTTGGGTGCTCTAAGGTGAAAAAAAGCTGCTTGCGACATTTGTCTCGAAAGCAGGTCTTGTAGCAGCAATTCCTCTACAAGATCAAAGAACTGTTACTGCTGATTGGTATACAATCATTCGAAATAACCAACCCCGAACGACGAATCATCCACCACCAAGATAATGCAAGTTCGCACACAGCATGCAGGACAATTAAATTTTTAACGCAACAAAACGTCTAATTATTGGACGATCTTCCGTACAGTCCGGACCCAAGTTCAACGATTCCGAAATTAAGAACGAACTGCGTGGTCAAAGATTCCAGTCATCAGAAGGAGCAATCGATGCCTTCAAAAACTCAATTTTGACTGTCCCAACAAACGTGTGGAACAACTACTTCCAGAGTTGGTTCGAACGCATGCAAAAGTGCATTGATCTTCGTGAAGAACACTTCGAAAAACAATGAATTCTTTAAAAGGTACCTACCGTTTTATGCCAGTTTCATATGCAAAACTTAAAAGACAACCAACGTAATGGTATATATGGTTTCGCGTGTGTGCGTGGTTTGGCGTGAGTGTGCTTTTGTCTTGTAAAGGACCGATCGGCGCGATATTTCGGTAAAATTTACTATCTTCAGGCGATGCTATTCCTCTCACTGCGTGTGATTAATCCCAAATACCAGGACAGAGACGAGTCAAACAGTAAGAAAGTATAACAGAAGCTTACTTCATTTAATATCTTAAATAAAATATTTTATTTATTATAAATGTGAAAATATTGTAACAAGACTAGAACATACTGTATTGCGTTGTAATTTAACACTCAGTGATAAGTTAATATATCACTGAATATTAAATTCCATTGAAATTGAAAGACTGCGATTTAAATTTTAAAAATGATTTTATTTTTCTACATAATCTCCCTTGAGTTCAATACACTTGGTCCAGCGTTCTCCTAACATCAATATTCGTTCCCGGAAGTGAGAATCTGGAAGGCTGTCAAAATATTCTTCTACGGTCCTTTCAACTTCTTCTTTGGATGTGAATCGCTTTCCAGAAACAAATTTTTTCAAATTCGAGAATAGATGGAAGTCTAAGGGTGCCAAATCAGGAGAACAGGGAGGATGGCCGAACAAATCGTACCCCAAATCCTGCAATTTTCCCATCGCCAACGCACCCTTGTGTGCGGGTGCGTTATCCTGATGAAAAATGACTTTTTTCTTCTTCAAACCAGGCCTCTTCTCGCGAATTTTGGCATCCAGCTGGTCAAAAAGGTTAGAGTAATATGCGCATGTAATTGTTCTTCTTTTTTCAAGGTAATCAATTAACAAGATTCCTTTTGCATCCCAAAACACGTTGGCCATGACTTTTCCGGCAGATGCGATCGACTTCGCTTTCTTTGACGCTCAACTACCGGCCTCCACCCACTGCTTCGACTGCTGGTTCGTTTCTAGCGTATAGTGGTGGACCCATGTCTCATCCATGGTGACAAATTACCGCACAAAATCGGTCGGATTCTTGTTAAATCGGTCCAAAAAATGCTCCGAAAATCGTTTGCATATTTGCTTTTGATCGACATTCAGCAAATGCGGCACCCATCCCCACAGCCTCAGCGATCTCACTCACTTTCACTCGCCTATCGTCCAACACAATATCATATACTTTTTCGATGATTTCTGGTGTGGTTGCGGTTTTTGGCCGTCCTTCACGTGGGTCATCCTCGAGGGACGTACGACCACGTTTAAATTCAGCTACCCACTTTTTAACGGTTGACATCGAAGGAGCAGAGTCCCCGTACACTTTTGTCAACTTCAGATGAATTTCTATAGGGGTTAAACCATCCAAAACAAAGACTTTTATAACAGCACGATATTCAAGTTTATCCATTTAAATAAATAACACGCACGACGTCTACTACAAAAATTCTTGCAAACAAACTACTTGAGAGAACAAGTTGAAAGTTTTCATATGAACTAAAAACACATGCAGCCACGCAGAAAACATAAATCTCTGTTAATTGTAACGCCATCTCTGTGTCAGGCCGAGAACATTTCACGTTGCCCACGTATATATATATATATATATATATATATATATATATGCGTGTGTGTGTGTGTATGTATAGTAACATCCTACTCGGGATTAAATACAATTATAGGCGGTTACTTTTACCTGCTTTTCATCATTGTGATTTGTGCGTTGTAACGTGGACATTATCAGTGCAAAAAAAGGTGGCAACAAAGACTTTATCAAAAACTGGGAACTATTCTCATCCAGAAATAGCGAGACGAGAACGTGTCTCTCGTCCAGCAACGGACAGAATGGTAGAGTTAATTGCAAAAAACCTTCTATCCACTTCGAGCGGCCGCACTCATTGTAGGAGAAAGGGAAAGACAACGAGTCATAGAGGCAGATTAATTGTTAAAAAATTATTAGAGAATCAACAACGACCTATTAGAGAGGTGCTACGCATCTTAGAAGTAGAAAACATCAAAATATCGAGATGAACTTTGCAATTTCGATTATACGAGGAGAAAATTTGTAGTAGAAAAAACCAAGATTGACCGAGGGAATAAATAAAATGACATTACAATGAGCGAAACAGAACAAAAATCTCACAGTTGAGAATCGGGAAAGGTATACATCATTATTTTATTTGTTCATAAAATTTTACACATTCTTAATAAATTTAAAAATTGAATGAATATTTCGTTTTATCAAGGTTGTATTTAGTGATGAATTGCGCTTAGATGTGGTAACGGAAAATTTCTGTTTTATTAGGACAAGACTACACGAGCATTTCCATAAAGCTATGGTGTGCTGATGCTGCATATCAAGAAAATAACATCCTTTGTATTATGTACAATCAACCGTACAGTACAAATCCGTAATGGAATCAATACTAATTCCATACATTGATTTTTTAAGTTCTGATGTTTGCAAATTTACGCATGATGGTGTACCATACCACAGAACAAAATCAATAAAAGAATTTGTTTTCTGACAGCAACTTGCAGGTTTTGCCGGGGCTAGGTAATTCTCCAGACCTAAACCCAATCGAAAAATGTATGTAATAGTTTAAAACTCAACTCCAAATCCTAGCCTAACTGTTTAAAAACAAAATATTGAAGATACTTGACGAAATGAACAGGAATGGAATTAACTGCGTCATGCATCAGAAGCATGCTGAGAAGAATTGCTACCTTGATCAAAGTGTGGTTTAACAAAACATTAATTTTTTTAAAAATATATATTATACTATATATTATAATATTGTTCACATGAAGTTGTTTTTTTTTCTTATTTCTTATAAAAATAAAACCAAAAATTGAATTTATATGGTTGCTCTAATTTTATTGCGCTGTACTGTATCTATATGGGTTAATGTACGAATATTTATAATAATTTAACATCGACATCAATAGTAGTAAATTAATGTACTCGTTGTTAAATACAGGGTGTTTCAAAAAGAATGTACGTATTTCGAATGCGCATATTTATTAAACTTTAAGACATACGAATATGAAACTTTACACACATATTTACGAACCTCTCAAGTTCAGATTATAGATGTTCATCGATACTTAAATTCCTCCGATACTCGGGCAAGCATGTCCTTCGTCACTGATGTTATGGCAGTAGGGATCCGCTTCTGTGGGAGTGGTGGTACATAAACGTTATCTTTAACGAAACCCAACAGGAAGAAGTCACAGGGTGTCAAATCCGGTGACCGTAGAGCCCAGCTCCGACATGCTAAGTCGCCAGCTCCTTGACGATAAATCCAACTGTTCGGTAGAGTTTCATTCAGATATTCACGCACTTGGCGACTCAAATGAGGAGGTGCCTCGTCTTGTTGAAAAATGAAGTTGTCTTCGTGCAACCTCGGGAACAACCAGTTTTGTAACATAGTGAGATACTGCTGACCGTTAACCGTGTTTTCATCAAAGAAGAATGAGCCGTAAACAGATGATCGGGATATCGCACAAAACACATTGATTTTAGGCGAATCTCGTACATGTTCAATGGCTGCATGTGGATTCTGTAGATCCCAAATTCGAACATTGTGTTTGTTTACCAGACTACTAACATGGAAAGTCGCTTCATCACTGAACACGATGCGTTGTGCGAAAGTGTTATCATTGTCAATAGCATCATGAATTTCGTTACAAAATGCCACACGTTTTCGTTTGTCATCAGAACGCAGAGCTTGTAACAACTGTGGCTTGTACGGCTTCATAACCAACCAACGTCTCAAAACACGCCAAATTGTTGTTGTATTCAGTTGTAACTCCCGACTGGCACGACGAGTTGATTTTGAAGGATTACGTTGGAAAGCAGTTTGAATTCGTGCAACATTTTCTTCAGAAACACGAGGGCGGCCAGGACTCTTTCCTTTACATACACATCTTGTATCTACAAACTGTGGATACCATCTGCGAATGTTCCACCCATTTGGAGGATCAATTTGGTAGCTCAACCTGAAACTTTTTGCACTGTAATCACAGAATTGCACATTGCAAACTCAAGAACACAAAATGATTTCTGCTGTGGAGTAGCCATTTTAAACATATGATGCTTACCATGAAAAACAGAAGACAACTGACATCTAGTGGCTATTAAATAAACTAGACTATGTATTCGTTTCTCCAATAGCCTAGCCGAGGCGCAGCGATCGATAGTTTGGACAAAATAATACTTTGTAATATGTATATTCTTTTTGGAACATGCTGTATATTAAAAAAAAGAAAATAAGAAAATATTTAATTCTACACACGTCCATATTCTATGAATTTATTAATGAACAAATTTGTTTACTTGAAATCACTTATGAATGATTAGTTAGTGAACTTTTTAAACTAAGAATACTTATCTACCGATATATTTTTTATTCTTAAGAGTGTTCTTTTTTAATTTTAGAATAGATATGAACTACATGTATCAAAAGTATTTGCGAAAAAAGATTCCGATAATATTGCACTTCTGACATTTGCTACTTTGCCAAAAATCAAATGAAAACAATCTTGGATCTAAGTACACAGTGTTTTAACATATACAAGTCTGATAACAAATAGAGGTGATACTACAAATATGTAGTATAAACGACAGATCGGAAACCCTCCAAAACAAGCTTTTTGAGGAAATCGTATTTATTTTCTACATAATATTCTTTCAACTCTGCACATTTAGTCCAACGCTTTTCAAAATCTTTCAAACCTTCAAAAAATAAAACTATTTAAACCTTTGAAATATCTATCTAATCAGCTGCTGATTATTTCAGTATTCAGAGTTTCTTACCGTGTAATCATTTCTTCGAATTTGGGAACAAGAAGATCACCGACATAAACTCTAGTGAACACAGTGCATGTTCAATTAATTGGTATAAGACCTTTTCTTTATCAAACGATACCATTTAACTCTGATTTCTTCGTTAGATCTGTCTAATAACGACACATAATACTCACATATTTTAGTCTACTTGTACTGGAAGCAGTCAATAAAAATTATTCCTTGAAATTCTCAAAAGACAGTAGTCATCATTTTTTCACCAGACGGCCATCTATTGGTTGGCTCATCACATCTTGTCCACCGCTATGACTTGGTCTTCGAAGTGTAGTGATGTATTCAAGACTGTTATAAAACGTGGAAAAAAATTTTCATGACATTAGAATATGTCTTAATATTGCTGTGAAATAGTCATTTTCACTTATTTTTGGATTGTCAGCAAACGCGTCACCTATTTAACACTAAACTGGGATGCAATGTACACGGTCGTATGAAATGTATACTTCCTCTGCTATCTCTTTCAACATTACTTGTTGATAATTTTTTTTTTGATTTTTAACGATTTCATGGACTTTTCCAATTGTTTCTTCATAGGTAGCTGTTTTTGGTCTGCCAGAACGGGGTGCGTACTCTATGTTCTACCGCGTTTAAATTAAGCAGCCCAGTTTGCAAATGTTGCATACGAAAGAGAAGACTTACTATGAACTTCATCTAATTCCTTTTTCATTTATTTAGTTTTTTTAAGTCTTTCAAAGAAACTGACTTGTCACTTACACGAAACTAATTAATATGAATTTTGTTGACTGCTGCATAAAGTGAAATGTGTAGATTTTTTCTCATATTATTTTAAATCGTTCTCTCCTTATCGTCTGAGATCATGATAGTCTAATGCTGGAGTAGAAACTGAACACAAGTACTTTTCAGGGACTTACAGCTAGTGCGTGAGTACGGAAAGTAGTACTCCCGGGCAGTGTCACCAGAAGTTTTTGACACAAAGTCCCCCATCAAGACATGGAAAAGGTTCCTACGCCACCAAACATAAATATATATTTTTTTATTTAAATGAATAAACTGATGTGTAAGTAAAATTTTCCTTGAATCAAATGAACAAAGATGAAACAAAATAAGAAAAAGTATATTTGATATAAATATTATAAAATATGTAATATATACACTAAGATATTTCTTATATAAATAAAATATCTACTTGGAGTTTAATCTTCTACAAATTCTATATCGCTCTGCTTCATCTTCAGCAGTTTCCAACGCATATAAAATTGTCTTAGATAATCTTCTTATCTCATATGTAATACGAAAATCATCTGAACATGTATTTGTTCTTCTTATTTCTAATTTTAGCTTAATTAAAGTGTTCAAAGTTTTTGTGCCAAATTTATTTCTCTTTTTGTTCTTAATGTTACTGCACTTGGAAAAAATTCTTTCTATAGTAGCATTTAATTTTGGCTAACACAAAACAACAGTTATTTTGAAAATATTTTTGACTTTATTTTAGAAGATATTCGTGTTTAATATTTCCCATCAAACCTCTTTTATAGATAAATTTTCGGTACCATTTACGACTAGAAAAGCAGTATGCTAGATAGCTGTATGTGTATATGGATTATGTTTTGGTATTTCGGACAATTATTAACATAACACACATATATTATATGTACATATTATCTTTCTCGTCTTTGTATGAATTGTGTAACTACCTTGTAAAATTTGGTACGCTTATTTTTAAATTTTTTGTAATTTTTAATTTTATCGTTACTTGTTTCAGTTTCTTCTGTTTTAGTTCCTATGTTAATTATGTTTATGGATAAAAGTGTAGTAAATACGTTCTGTATCTAACATACAGTCAGGTTTTATACATTGCTGTATAACATTCTTAAAAACTAAAACATTCTGTTTGCAAATTTTACTCTGATCGAAATAGTAAATTAAATGTATGAAAATATGGTAATGCATGTGGTAAAAATTATAAGCTTCGTTGTATGAACTGTTTAGTTTATTCAATATTAAATTAGTATTTTCACTTTTATCTTCGGCGATTACATACAAAAAATTTGCTGAAAAATTGACCACTGTTCTAAAATTCTATTGATTGTATTAAGCAGTGCTAAATATCTTTTCCTACTAGAATTAATCATTTTATGTTTTTCTTTACGCAAAACATCTTGAATACCATCAAGCTAAGCTTGATGTGTAGGACTTTGAAACGTATGAATGTATACAGCGCTTTAAAATTGTGATTTCACTTGCACACTATACAAGGCTAACGTCTCCCCGGCTAGCCAGCTTCTGAAAGGGTCTTCAGGGGCAGGTTGGTCCCCTTCTTTGAACGCGGCAAAAATATATAGAATACGCCAGTTATCATTGTAGTCGGCATGACAAAAATAAAAATAAGGACATTCAGATGAGTGTGTAAAACAGAGTATTAGCAATATCATTTGAAACTTAGAAAACTGATAAACATTCAATGTTTACACTATAAATTCTCACGAGCATGGGCAATAAAAAATTTCATATTCTCATAATATATAAAATTTAGTATTTCTACTGGAGACAGGAGACTTTGTCTTTATAAAAGAAAAGGATATCTTACTACTTCCTCATCGAAATTTCTTTCTCCCCTCATTTATTCTAGGATTATCTAGAGATGTGTCGATAAAATTAAAGAAAGCACGTGTTGCAAAAGAGAAAATAAAAAAAATGACCTTAATATATTAATATGACATCAAGACATCCGATTATGAAAATTTTTACAAAATATTAAAAACTATTGTAACGTTAATGTTTGTAAACAGTTAATACATATATTAAAGACACATCTAGATATTTAACAATGGCGGTATCGGTCATTGTTAAGTCTGTTTCGAAACCCCTATGCGTTGAAATAAAATACGCAAATGTCTACAATTTTATTTTGAATAGAAACTGTTCGGTACATGTGAATATAATTCTAAATATAGCAGTTCAAAATACTTTTGAAAAGAAACAATTCAAATACCTCGCTTCGCGTTCAACGGATCGAGGCACCCATGCACCCAAAATAGAGTGGAAATGTTCGACACTGTCAACTTTGCACTTATTAGGGAAGTGCCATGCAACTCCCAGCAGCAAATGTAACGCAGTCGGTCAGGTAGGCTGATCTCGGTCCACTGACGTACAATATGTACACGATGACAAAAGCGACGAAGCCCAAAAAACCACGTCAAAGCAAGTCAAAAATCAAGGTTATGTTGACAGTTTTCTTCGATTATCGAGGTGTGGTGAACCCCGAATTCCTTCCGACCGGCCAAACTGTAGAATACTATTTGAGTGTTATGCGTCGTTTGCGCAATGCTATTCGTAAAAAGAGGCCAGAATTATGGGCCGACAGCTCTTGGTTTTTGCACCACGATAATGCACCGTCGCATACTGCATTAATTCTTCCTGAGTTTTTCGCCAAATTTTCAACCAATATCGAGCCGCAACCACCGTATTCGCCTGATTTAGCTCTGTGTGACTTTTGGCTATTCAGCAAACTCAAACGACCGCTCGTGGGAAACCGTTTTGAATCAATTGAAGACATTAAAGGTGAATCGCTACGCGCATTGAAGACTATTCCTGAAATTGACTTTAACAACTGTTTCGAGAATTGGAAGAAACGTTGGCACAAGTGTATTGGGGCCAGGGGGGATTACTTTGAGGGGCACGAAATAGATTTGGAAGAATAAATTAAGAATTTAAAAATTATGAACAAAGTCTTACTATTTTTTGCCCACAGTAGTATATAGATAAAAATGACAAGAGGCCCTAGAGAGGCAGGATCACAACAAATTAGGAAGAGTCACAGCAGAATAGGCTATATAATATAAGCGAGTAACAATAACAAAACGTGTAAACAATAAAACAGCAAAATTTGGCTAATTTATTTACCAGGTACTATAATTTTAATTGTACAATAAACCGGTGTGCAACTCTAGCCAGCAAGTTTCACACCTATATGTTGTCGTAGCTGGGAGAGATAGGGGGAGAAAGGTCTCGTAAGGCGCTCGCTATTATCGATACAGTGGAGGCAGCACGTTGTTTGTATAGACAAATGTTAGCGTACTTTTACAAGTAAAAGTGTATACATGTTACGTGTGCAATTGGAAGGTTGCCAGCGCTACTTCAGTGAATTCGAGAAAAGGCACGTAATCGGACTCGAACGGATTTGTTCTTACGAGTCAAGGTTATGTTGACAGTTTTCTTCGATTATCGAGGTGTGGTGAACCCCGAATTCCTTCCGACCGGCCAAACTGTAGAATACTATGTGAGTGTTATGCGTCGTTTGCGCAATGCTATTCGTAAAAAGAGGCCAGAATTATGGGCCGACAGCTCTTGGTTTTTGCACCACGATAATGCACCGTCGCATACTGCATTAATTCTTCCTGAGTTTTTCGCCAAATTTTCAACCAATATCGTGCCGCAACCACCGTATTCGCCTGATTTAGCTCTGTGTGACTTTTGGCTATTCAGCAAACTCAAACGACCGCTCGTGGGAAACCGTTTTGAATCAATTGAAGACATTAAAGGTGAATCGCTACGCGCATTGAAGACTATTCCTGAAATTGACTTTAACAACTGTTTCGAGAATTGGAAGAAACGTTGGCACAAGTGTATTGGGGCCAGGGGGGATTACTTTGAGGGGCACGAAATAGATTTGGAAGAATAAATTAAGAATTTAAAAATTATGAACAAAGTCTTACTATTTTTTGCCCACAGCGCGCGCGCGCGCGCGCGCGCGCGCGCGCGCGCGCGCGCGCGCGCGCGCGCGCGCGCGCGCGCGCGCGCGCGCGCGCGCGCGCGCGCGCGCGCGCGCGCGCGCGCGCGCGCGCGCGCGCGCGCGCGCGCGCGCGCGCGCGCGCGCGCGCGCGCGCGCGCGCGCGCGCGCGCGCGCCCGCGCGCGCGCGCGCGCGCGCGCGCGCGCGCGCGCGCGCGCGCGCGCGCGCGCGCGCGCGCGCGCGCGCGCGCGCGCGCGCGCGCGCGCGCGCGCGCGCGCGCGCGCGCGCGCGCGCGCGCGCGCGCGCGCGCGCGCGCGCGCGCGCGCGCGCGCGCGCGCGCGCGCGCGCGCGCGCGCGCGCGCGCGCGCGCGCGCGCGCGCGCGCGCGCGCGCGCGCGCGCGCGCGCGCGCGCGCGCGCGCGCGCGCGCGCGCGCGCGCGCGCGCGCGCGCGCGCGCGCGCGCGCGCGCGCGCGCGCGCGCGCGCGCGCGCGCGCGCGCGCGCGCGCGCGCGCGCGCGCGCGCGCGCGCGCGCGCGCGCGCGCGCGCGCGCGCGCGCGCGCGCGCGCGCGCGCGCGCGCGCGCGCGCGCGCGCGCGCGCGCGCGCGCGCGCGCGCGCGCGCGCGCGCGCGCGCGCGCGCGCGCGCGCGCGCGCGCGCGCGCGCGCGCGCGCGCGCGCGCGCGCGCGCGCGCGCGCGCGCGCGCGCGCGCGCGCGCGCGCGCGCGCGCGCGCGCGCGCGCGCGCGCGCGCGCGCGCGCGCGCGCGCGCGCGCGCGCGCGCGCGCGCGCGCGCGCGCGCGCGCGCGCGCGCGCGCGCGCGCGCGCGCGCGCGCGCGCGCGCGCGCGCGCGCGCGCGCGCGCGCGCGCGCGCGCGCGCGCGCGCGCGCGCGCGCGCGCGCGCGCGCGCGCGCGCGCGCGCGCGCGCGCGCGCGCGCGCGCGCGCGCGCGCGCGCGCGCGCGCGCGCGCGCGCGCGCGCGCGCGCGCGCGCGCGCGCGCGCGCGCGCGCGCGCGCGCGCGCGCGCGCGCGCGCGCGCGCGCGCGCGCGCGCGCGCGCGCGCGCGCGCGCGCGCGCGCGCGCGCGCGCGCGCGCGCGCGCGCGCGCGCGCGCGCGCGCGCGCGCGCGCGCGCGCGCGCGCGCGCGCGCGCGCGCGCGCGCGCGCGCGCGCGCGCGCGCGCGCGCGCGCGCGCGCGCGCGCGCGCGCGCGCGCGCGCGCGCGCGCGCGCCGCGCGCGCGCGCGCGCGCGCGCGCGCGCGCGCGCGCGCGCGCGCGCGCGCGCGCGCGCGCGCGCGCGCGCGCGCGCGCGCGCGCGCGCGCGCGCGCGCGCGCGCGCGCGCGCGCGCGCGCGCGCGCGCGCGCGCGCGCGCGCGCGCGCGCGCGCGCGCGCGCGCGCGCGCGCGCGCGCGCGCGCGCGCGCGCGCGCGCGCGCGCGCGCGCGCGCGCGCGCGCGCGCGCGCGCGCGCGCGCGCGCGCGCGCGCGCGCGCGCGCGCGCGCGCGCGCGCGCGCGCGCGCGCGCGCGCGCGCGCGCGCGCGCGCGCGCGCGCGCGCGCGCGCGCGCGCGCGCGCGCGCGCGCGCGCGCGCGCGCGCGCGCGCGCGCGCGCGCGCGCGCGCGCGCGCGCGCGCGCGCGCGCGCGCGCGCGCGCGCGCGCGCGCGCGCGCGCGCGCGCGCGCGCGCGCGCGCGCGCGCGCGCGCGCGCGCGCGCGCGCGCGCGCGCGCGCGCGCGCGCGCGCGCGCGCGCGCGCGCGCGCGCGCGCGCGCGCGCGCGCGCGCGCGCGCGCGCGCGCGCGCGCGCGCGCGCGCGCGCGCGCGCGCGCGCGCGCGCGCGCGCGCGCGCGCGCGCGCGCGCGCGCGCGCGCGCGCGCGCGCGCGCGCGCGCGCACGCGCGCGCGCGCGCGCGCGCGCGCGCGCGCGCGCGCGCGCGCGCGCGCGCGCGCGCGCGCGCGCGCGCGCGCGCGCGCGCGCGCGCGCGCGCGCGCGCGCGCGCGCGCGCGCGCGCGCGCGCGCGCGCGCGCGCGCGCGCGCGCGCGCGCGCGCGCGCGCGCGCGCGCGCGCGCGCGCGCGCGCGCGCGCGCGCGCGCGCGCGCGCGCGCGCGCGCGCGCGCGCGCGCGCGCGCGCGCGCGCGCGCGCGCGCGCGCGCGCGCGCGCGCGCGCGCGCGCGCGCGCGCGCGCGCGCGCGCGCGCGCGTAGTATATAGATAAAAATAACAAGAGGCCCTAGAGAGGCAGGATCACAACAAATTAGGAAGAGTCACAGCAGAATAGGCTATATAATATAAGCGAGTAACAATAACAAAACGTGTAAACAATAAAACAGCAAAATTTGGCTAATTTATTTACCAGGTACTATAATTTTAATTGTACAATAAACCGGTGTGCAACTCTAGCCAGCAAGTTTCACACCTATATGTTGTCGTAGCTGGGAGAGATAGGGGGAGAAAGGTCTCGTAAGGCGCTCGCTATTATCGATACAGTGGAGGCAGCACGTTGTTTGTATAGACAAATGTTAGCGTACTTTTACAAGTAAAAGTGTATACATGTTACGTGTGCAATTGGAAGGTTGCCAGCGCTACTTCAGTGAATTCGAGAAAAGGCACGTAATCGGACTCGAACGCATTTGTTCTTACGATATGGCGCGGAGTATGGAACTATCGCTAAGTAATATCCAGTCTGCATGGCGAACGGTAACGTTTCGAATGGACGCGCATTTTGTTTTTCGACAAATCACGTCAACATCTAATCGATTCATGCACTCAATCACACCATGTACGCCGGCAGCAGGACATAATGGTATGGGATGCTATAGTATATGGTGAACGTACACGTCTAATCCGTGTAAAGCACACAATGACGGATCGTCGTTATTTAAACAAAGTTATCGAGTAATACTTTCCTACATTCTATGACGCGCACGGCAACGCACGACTTAACGTAACTTGTATACTACAGACCTTTATGCAAGAGCACAACATATGAGTGCTTCTTTGGTCAGTTCGTTTTCCGAATACGAATCTCATCATGCATTTCTCCATAGCAGCCCTGGATTGCTATCTTTGTGAGTATAAACTACTAGTTCAATGCTATTTCTATAACAAATTTGATTGTGCTATGTTCATGTGTTCGGGATATACGGGTTATTTTTATGAGTAAATTGCAACAGCGTGAAAATGCAGAAATCGTGTTCTAAGCAATTGTCTTCAAATTAGTTAGAGTATACTTCATTTTATTTTTGCTGCACATTAATATTATGCACGTGTAAATAAATATAAGTACGTACACTATGTGACAGAGAAACGAATCACACAGTAAAAGTATGTATATATTTTTAAACTAAAATTTGTTTAGTGCATTGAGAATGATGATTAAATTTTCATTAAAAATTTAAACTCTTTACACAGAAAATTTAAGTTGGCGCTACACGTAAATGAATAAATTCCCCTGTTCGCTCGATTATGCTTATAATAAGACACTCCTACGCCCTTCGACCTATCCATATGCTACATATATTCTGTTGGTAATAGATCTAGCAACCATACAGGGCAATAGTGAATACTGATATCAGCTTTTTGCAGAAATCGTAATTTAACAGCTGCAGAATGAGGACATGTATTATCTTGATATAATACAACATTATTTAGGCCTTGAATATATGGTTTGGTTTCAGAAATTCGTTGAGCATTTACACGACTTTGTAGAAATATTAAACGAATCCTATTTCCTATGCCAATTCCACATTAAACCATCAATCAATACGGAGAAAATCAAAAACTGCCTTCCTTCTCTCCCACATCGAACTCGCCTACGACCATTATGGTCTCAGAAACAAAAGAAATTCGTCTGAAAAAATATGGTTCCATTCTTCATTCTAATCTGCCCGTGCATTACACCATTCTAATATAAGGGAACGATGCCAATTAATGAGAGGCAATATTGGGCTCGGACGATAAGACATCAATATCAACACGTTGTTATTCTATGGACTATCTGGCAAAAAACATTTCGCACAGACCGTGAGGTCATATGTCCATCCAAAGGGTAAACGATCTTGATGTATTTTCCCATTCGGTGGTTCTTTTGGACCGTCCATAGTCTCTTCTACGATTTCAACTACTTTCTAGAGACCAACCTCTCCAACAACGAATAACAGTAGCTGTAGCAATACTTCTTTACCTGCCTAGCGATTTCACGAAATGCAATACCCGGCTCATTTAGTCTAATAATACGACCCCTTTCAAAATTGTTTAGCTGACGAAACTCTTTGCATGCTAATATATTGATTCGAAATTATAGACTGTTACAATCGAATAACCAGACTAAATTGATCTAAAATAAAGAAAACGAAAACAAATTTTATCGTTAAAGTTCGGCAAGAAACGATAATAATTTTCATAAAGGTATTTTTGAACTTCGTCTAACATGAGCTAGGATATCATCAACAGTGTCTATTAACAAAGTAGGCCAACCTATTGATTTTAGTTTGCCCATGCAGTACTCATTCTCAAAACATTACATAAATCGTCATTTGTGTCAACCAAACACAACGTAATGATTATTTACGTCAGCTAATTGGTAAAAAAATGCAATAAATAAATTTATTATAATTTCATTCATGTTCCGCTGCGCAAATTAGCTACCACAATAAAAAGTTTTCCAATAGGGACAACAATTTTTTTTTTAAATACGACTGCACCCTTGAACGTTTTTTATGATCTGTCAACGTCAAAACGCCAGTCAAGTTTAACATTTTTATCACGGTGAAGTTCGCGAATAAGCAGCGTTTAGAAATTATTAAAAATTACTACCGCAATTTTTAGTCCTTGGTCGCAACTTTAGAGCGCTTACGCCAATTTTCGGTCGTAAGTATCGTCCCACTAGACAGGATGTACGTGATATAGTGGATGAATTCGAGACAAAATATTCACTATTGGATGTTCCTGTGCCAGTGAGATAACGCACCGGTCGAAGTACTGAAAATATCGCAGCCGTAAGTGCTTCAGTACAAAATGAGCCAGATCAGTCGATTCCACGTCGTTCCCAGGAATTTTGAATCTCTTAAACGACCTGCTGACGAATTTTGCGTAAAGATCTTGACTTACACCCTTACAAGATCAAATTATTTCATGAACTGAAGCCTCTTTATCATTTCAAGTGCCGAAACTTCTCCGATTGGGCTTTGCTAAAATTCGAAGAAAATCATGAATTTCATCGAAAAATCATCTTCAGCGATTAAGCTCATTTTTGGCTTAATGGTTTTGTAAATAAACAAAATATGAGTTTCTGGACAGCAACAAACCCACATGTGCTTCAAGTGACTCCATTACAACCACAAAAAAATGACCGTGTAGTGTAGATTTCATGCCGGAGGTGTCATTGAAGCATGCTTTTTCGTCGACGAAAATAATGGTTATGTTACGATCAATGGAATGCCATGTTGAAAGACTATTTTTGGCCAAAATTGGATGGACTTGAGATCAATGGTATGTGGTTGCAACAAGATGGTGCCACATGCCACGCAGCTGGTCAAGCAATTGATCTATTAAAGAGGAAGTTCGGTAACGAGAAATGGTCCGGTCAAGTGGCCTTCTCTCTCACGCGATTTAGCACCGTTGGATTTCTTTTTATGAAGTTACGTTAAGTTGTTTATTTATGCTAGCAAGCCAACAACATTAGATGAGCTTGGGGTTAGCGTTCTGACCGATATGTGTGAAAGAGTGGTGGAAAATTGGCTCCAAAGAATCGATCGTTGTAAGCGTTGCAAATGAGCGCGATCAGAATAACTGTTCTCTTATCGCGCTCATTAAGAATTTATCGGCGCTTATTTTTAGGTACAATTTCAACAGTTTAGGATACTTTGAATATTTTTTGTCAATCTACAGCGTCGATAAATTTTGCTTTTGGCCCAAGGGTAGTTTTTCTTTGTGTAGTATTGTTAACTCGTAAATATTACCTGTCATGTGCTTACTTTTACAACTCATCTTTGTAAAAGCATCAAATGCTTATTTTTCATACTATGAAGAGGATTTACCGAATTCATTCAAAATCTATGCTTGCAATAGATATATATCTTGTGAAAATGAAGTATATGGGAGGTTTTGTGACATTCGATATTATCATTAGAGGCTTTAGAGTTTCTAGCGTTGTCAAATGGAAGTGAATATGTTTTATTATAGCCGGATGTTCACAATTGATGATATTCAACATTCACAGGGTGAATGAACACTTTTGTGACTGACGCTATATTACAAGACATGTGTTTAAATGCTGGATTCGTTGCAGTTAAGAAAACTGTTGTGACAATTGATGTTACAATCTGTAGCAGCTTCTATTGTAGTTATAAATAAAAAGTTTTGATATTGTTAGAAGATTTTAGAGTTCAAACAATGTTAAATGGAAGTATAAATATAATGAATTTGATAATATTCTATATTTTTTAAGTAACATGCATACTATTTTATAGCATTTTTAACATACGATTTATGTTGATCTAGATACAATAAATACAAGTTACGAAAAATAAATTACTTAAACATAGCACGTTCTGAACAAATAATAAACAAACCACTTTTTCGGACGTAGTTAATTGAAATGACGAAATTTATAATGCAGTCTTTCCCTAGCTCAAGTGTATCACCCATCTTTCAAATGTTTTTCGGCCTACTGATTGGCCTTAGTGTACTGATATAATAATTGACGCTTTTATACATTTTTATCATTTCGTACTCAATAAAAGATTAATATCGATGCTAGTTGGTTCAAACTGAAACCGTATTGTAATACGCAATAAAATATTTAAATACACTTTTTTCATTTTAACAGACCAGTCATTTAGAAGCACACGTGCAAGCGCAAAAATACGTTAAAGAGAACTATTGTTTGACGAAAAAAATATGGTGATGTATTTTTATTAATATAGAGACCCGTCACCACAAAATCGTACCTTAATTCCAATAAAATGCTGCGAAAGTTAAATGTAAACAGTGTATTGACGCATTACTCAGCTATAACGTAAAGGACAAAAAATGCAATAGGTTGTAAACACTTTATGATGTTTTAACGATTTGTCAAGAAAATTAAGTAAGCAGAACACTTAATACAATCAGTCGCAAAAGTATCTGTACACATGATTCTCATAACTCATGAATATTGAAGATCATTAAATATAAACATTCGAGTTTGATAGAACATTTATTTCTATTTAACAAGGTTAACAGTTCTAATAATGTGAAAGCTATTATTTAGGACTACAAAAAAAAATGGTAAATATTTTAACTTTTAACGAATATCACAAAAGTTTTCATACGCTTCATTTTATGAGATATTTATCAATTGTATAACATCAGTTTTCAACAAATCCTGTTCATAGTGTCACCTATTTGTGAAAAATAAGCATGATGCGTTTATAAAGACAAGTAGCAAAAGTGAACATCCTTTAGTCAAATAGCTAAATTCTAAATAAGCGCGATCAGAGAATTGTGACAAGTACAGTGAGTATAATTACGTGAAGAAGTGCACTAAAGATAGGCTTCTAGACGAAATTTGACACTGAAAAGAAAGTGCAGGTATACCGAAAGAAAGCATTTGTGCAGAAAACCTTCCAGATCAATATTGTCGATCTCCTATTGAATAGCAAAAAGGTGGATCTACAATGTAGGGAACTATGGCGTCTGGGGTAGTTATTTTAGTATTTATTGAACAAACTATGAGATATGACTTAATGAGTATACTTCGATATCCTGAAATAATATTTGCAAAGAAACGTAAAAATTCTTGTTGAAAGATTAATAGATTCAACCATTCAACAATGAACTCGGAAACATATAACTAGAATAGTAAAAGAATTATTACAACCACCAAATTTAAATCCATTCGAATACATAGAATTATTTCAAAAGAAAAACGAGAAACCAGAGCTGAGCTAATAAGAAATCATTGGAGAAAGCATTATTGGAAGACTAGGAAAATATCTTTGTCAATTTTTCAAAAAACTTAGTTGAATCTATTTCGAAAGGACTAGGTGCTATAGCGACCCAACAAAATATTAAACACTTTCTTTTAAATTTTGAAAACTATTTTTGCTATGCGCATACAAACTTTACAATAACTAACAAATATATACCAGGTGTACTGGAAAATCATTACCGTTATTTTCGTTAAAAAACTACATTTTCAAGAAAATGGGAATAATTTATTTATTAAAAGTATTGGCCATTTGATTCTACACATCTTGCCTATCTTCCAGGTAATTTATGTATGCCATCGCAAAAAACTGTTTGTCCTTTGAGCAAAACCATTCATCGACCCATTTTCTAACTTTTTCGAAATTGACGAAGTGCTGCTCTGCAAGCGCGTATCCCTTCGATGCGAAAAGGTGGTAGTCGGACGGGACAAGGTCTGGAGAGTACAGCGGGTGCGATTTTAAATCTTATCCAAGTTCTTTCGACGCTTCTTTGACCGGCTTTACTGCATGAGATGGCGCGTTATCGTGCTGTAAAATCAGTTTACCATGTCTTCGGGCTCATTCTGGATGCTTTTCTATCAACGCATAGTTCAAATTTATAAATTGTTGTCGGCAGCGATCAGTATTAACTGTTTCGCCAGGTTTCAACAGTTCGTAATACACCACGCCACTCTGGTGGCTACCAAACACAGAGCATGATCTTGCGACCAAAATGATTTGGTCTTGGAATCGATGGACCGGCTTCGCCAGGTGATAACCATGTTTTTTTGCGCTTAGAGTTTTCAAAATTAATCCATTTTTCATCATCCGTCACTATTCGATGCAGAAATGACTTCCGATCATACCTTTGAAGCAGCTTTTGACAGACGATTTTTCGATTTTCCATTTACTTGTCATTCAATTGAGGTGGCACCCATTTTCCCATCTTTTGGATCTTTCTTATTGCTCGTAGTCGGTCGATAATCGTTTCTTGGGCCACATTTAACACTTCTGCCAATTATTTTTCGCAGAAGCGTTGGGTCTTCATCCAATAACTCCTGCAGTTTGGCATCTTCAAACTTTTTCGATCTACCAGAACATTCTTTGTCTTGCACATCGAAACCACCACTTTTGAATTATCGACACTACTCCTCACATGTTTTATGATTGGAGCATGTTCACCGTATGTTTCTACCAGCAAACGATGACTTTCAACGGCTTTTTTCTTTTGATTAAAATAAGAAAAGTAATGCGCGTCGCAAATGCAATTTTGCGGGCACAACATTCTCAAAGAGGTATAATTCTATGACAGTGTTACTTTCGCAATGTCAGTCATAACATTGCATACTTAAGCCTAGCGACATCTATTAGAAAAACCAGTAATGACTTTCCGATACATCTGGTAAATTAATTAAGAGTTCGGAAATTTCCTCCCATGTTATTAAATCACAATGTATATCTACCCCATTTGTTCTCTAGCGTTACTTTTAACAAACAATTAATTTGTTTTCGTACGGGTATTTTTGCCATAGTTTTCCAGGTGCGACACTGTATACAGAATACGAAAAATAATGCGGAAAAGGGTTATATATCAACCTTTAGTGATTAAATTTATTACTATGATTAATACTTCTTTAGAAAAACAAATAGTAAAGATACCTGAATTAGTTATCAAACCAATTCCAAATATTGTAAATGTTTATAGCTTAACTGAAGATCAACCCAATAATAAATTAGCAATTAAACTAACAACTACAGGAAATCATTTACGTTTAAATCATGTAAATAAAGAAAATGTCCGCTATTCAAATAATTTGCAATGAATTCAATGATATTTTCCATTTACTTACTGATCTCTTAATTCAAACTACAAGAATATTCCTACAACAGACGAAAAACCGATACATGTTTGAACCTATAGCTACTCCGAATCAATAAAAATTAAGCAAACAAACAAGTTGAAAAAAGCTAGGAGTCATTAAACCACACACTAGTCTCTGGTAGGGACTCGACTAGGGACTGAAGGATGATCTAATCCCCTATGGGTAGTATAAAAAAGGAGAAGCTTAGCCAGTGGCTTTCATCAAATAACCGCGTTTTCAACACCGAATGGTCACTATCAATATAATAGGATGCTTTTTGGCTTAAGGACACACATGATGATTTGACAAAATTTAGCATCGGCACACCTTCACCAAATCATGAATCCAACACTATATCACGTTATATCAACTGTGGTTAATAGCTATTGCTATTCCTTTCCCGTGAAAGATCCTGTGACCTATTTTTAATGCGTTAACTAGTTAGTATTTTGGCGAGTTAAAGAGGGCTTTCTGTACAAAATGATTCGCTAATACTAAAGCAATCAACCAACGTTTGAGAAAAGTAGGAAGAGAAGAATAAAGAGACCGAAAATATTATTCAAAACACCCAAGTAAGAGGTAACAAACCATTCATTTATTAACAAAAAAAATCAGTACATTATATTAATACTCTTGTTCGTATATATATATATATATATATATATATATATATATATATATATATATAATCCAAATACACTCAGTGTGTTAAATCGTATATATATATATATATATATATATATATATATATATATATATATATATATTGATTAATTTAATCAACCACAGTCTCTATTAACATTTACCTATTTCACTAATAGGTATAATGCCTACCTTTGAATAGTCAGGCTTGATTATTTCCTACATTCAAAAATTAAATTTGGTTGGTGTAATGATTTCTGGGGTATTATTTAACTATCTATACAACTCAAATTAATATATACTAGAATCAAAGACTATAACTTTTGTTGAAAGTGAAAACTCATTTAGTTTTTAACTAATTATGTTTATTCGCACTTATAAATTTTGTTTCAATTAATTGTGGAAAATTATATTCGACAAATGGTCGCCGCCGGAGTTCATATAAATTTCGACTCTTATAGTTACATTTAGCATAACTGTGGTATCACGTTGTCAGTTTTGAATGTTGTTCTTTAACTCCTCCAAGATGCATTGTTTGTGTACATCAACGTGTATATATATAAGGCGTCGTTCAAAATACGCATTGTATCGCGTGCAGTATGACAAGTGGCCCGTCCTGTTAGAACCACATGTCCTCCAAATGCAGATCGTCAATTTCCGTTAAGAAAAATTCAGCCAGCATGGCTCTATAGCGGTCGCTGTTCACGATAGCATTACCGCCGGCTCTTTCTTAAAGTGCGCACCACACGGTAACTTCATGAATTGTGCGTGAATTTTCCGTTCCACAAAACTGAGAATTTTGCTTATTCACGTTGTGTTAACACCATTCATAAATTATTGCACGCAAATACTTATCATAATTAGCGCCCTTTCTTGAGGCGTATATATATTATTTACTATATATATACGAATATATATATAGTATATATATATAAATATAAAATATATATATAAACTCTATATACCTACTACATATAAAAACAGTTTATATATATATATAGGGCTTCCAGTACAAACCGGGCTGCCAGACGGATTTATATCGCGTTCGATTTTTAAGGGAAAACAAGTTTCAAAGCAAACCCTTGTGAAACGAAATTATTGCTAAAAAATGACAACAAATTGTAAAAATAGGTATACAGAATATAAGAATTATTGTGGAAAGGAGTTAGATTAACCTTAATTGATTAATTTAATCAACCACAGTCTCTATTAACATTTACCTATTTCACTAATAGGTATAATGCCTACCTTTGAATAGTCAGGCTTGATTATTTCCTACATTCAAAAATTAAATTTGGTTGGTGTAATGATTTCTGGGGTAATTATTTAACTCATCTATACAACTCAAATTAAAATGACGACACCAGAATCAAAGACTATAACTTTTGTTGAAAGTGAAAACTCATTTAGTTTTTAACTAATTATGTTTATTCGCACTTATAAATTTTGTTTTAATTAATTGTGGAAAAATTATATTGTTCAAACAAATGGTTTAAGAGCCGCCGGAGTTCATATAAATTTCGACTCTTATAGTTACATTTAGCATAACTGTGGTATCACGTTGTCAGTTTTGAATGTTGTTCTTTAACTCCTCCAAGATGCAGGGCTTGTTTGTGTACATCAACGACTTCAAATATCCTCAGAGGAAGAATTCCGGGGCAGTCAAATCGCGAGATCTAGCCAGCCAAGCCAAATCACCGAAACACGAGATTACATTTTTAAATCGCTGAAAATATCACTAAACAAATATTAAAATATTTAACGCATTGTATCGCGTAATTTGCAGTATGGGCAAGTGGCCCGTATATGGTAGTTCGGCGATTGTGATTCGATGATCAGTTCAAACTTCACATGTCCTCCAAATGCAGATAATATCGTTGAAACAATTTCCGTTAAAAAAAATTTAGCCAGCATGGCTCTATAGCGGTCGCTGTTCACGATAGCATTACCGCCGGCTCTTTCTTAAAGTGCGCACCACACGGTAACTTCATGAATTGTGAAATTGAAATTTTCCGTTCCACAAAACTGAGAATTTTGCTTATTCACGTTGTGTTAACACCATTCATAAATTATTGCACGCAAACACTTATCATAATTAGCGCCCTTTCTTGAGGCGTATATCGATTCATTGTTATTTACTATAAATTGTGCACGTCTCTATTTCACGAATGTCGAAACCAAATTGACATACGATGCCATTTGCAAAAATGGCAGCACTTTCCAATAAGGTGCTACTTATCACCCCACCTGTTACATTATGTCATTTTAATGCACATTGGAGTGTTAGTTTCATAAACATTTGAGTGTCATTTTAATATACATTAGTGTATCATTTTAGTACACATTAGTGTCAATTTAATACATATTAGAGTGTTGTTTTAGTACACATTAATGAGTCATTTTAGTATGAACTATCCTGTCATTTTAGAACATATGAGTATCATTTTAATACATTATGGTGTGTTTGGGGTACACATTGATGTTACCTTTATATATAAAATACTTTTTTACAAATTTTATCTATATACACATTTCATGCAGAGGACACCAACCATTAGTAAAAATAATTTTCTAACAATGATATTTGTCTTGCTCGCGCAATATGCATTTAAAAAGAACTAGTTATTAGAAAAAGTATATGACTTTTATTTATTAATCACAAGTGTTTTATTATATATATTATTAATATATATATATATAGAAGATAACAATAATGCATAATTAATGGTTCACATTTAAGAAATGGACTAAAAACAAAAATCTGGTAATAATGAAATTGTAGTTGTCGTTACTTTTTATAATACGCATCCGCTTATTATTATAAGGATTAACAAATCAGCTATATAATAGATAGATAATGTATTTAGTTTACAATTCTTATTTATATTATTATGTAAGCATACCATTTATTTTTATTACAGAGAAATTTCTTTTTATTATATTTTATTACTTTATTTTAACCCTTCCTTTGCGTATATTCCTCAATACCTTTTATTAGAATAAAATAGTAATTATATTAAAATCGCCCTTTTATGATAGGCAGCGACACCGGATTTTCACGATTTGTATTTAATTCTGGTTAGATAACAGTTCCAGCCGCAAATCTTCTTGTCTAGTGGTCATACGGTTTTTTGGTTGCATTGCACCCGCTGTTAGGTATCTTTTCACTGTACCTTGCACTGCATGATAAGTTAATTTTAATTTTTGCTCTATTATCCGCAAGTACAATTTTTCTCTATGTAATGTTATTATAGCACTACGAATTTCTGCATTCAATTGTTTTCTTTTTGGCATTTTGTAGGTTTGTTCACGAATTCTCGTATTCCAACCTACTCGGACAGACTCTAGACGAATAGTAAATTTTTCTTGGATTGCAGCATTCTGTATGGTAACACAAATTCCTATAAATTGTTTCATAGAACCATTATAATCTTGTAATATTAAAAAAAAAAACCCTTTAAAATAAATATTTTCAGGAAAAGTGTGAATGCTGAATACAGATCATAAAAGGATTAAAGGAAATTATAATATTTTACACTAACAAATATGATTATATAATTTACATAATGATACGGATGTTATTGGTAAACTCACACCGACATCTGTTATTTCAATTGTCCCTACCAAAATCCAGGTATAAAGATAGAGCGATTCTATCGATAGTGTGTGATCCCTCATTTATGGCCGTTAGAGTATGTAAATCGTAAAAGGTACATTTATAACAAACTAGTCTTCTAAAATAATGAAAACTATAACATCCTAAACACAAGGTCTGGGAGTCAAAAGAAAAAAATCATAGAAAACGAAGGAAACGACTGTAAACTATGTTTTAAATCAATTTAGAATTATTTTCTAATCTAGAAAACAAGTTCTTTCCCATAGCTCTCTAGAATTATTATAAAAATATATGTAATACTAGAATTAATAGTATTAAAACAGTTTTTACATAATATAGCAGTATTTCTCAGCATTACTGTAAATAGAAGGTAGAGTAAGAACTAAAATGAAAAATAAAATGAAGTTACTATTTAGATTTGCGGCGCTGGGTTTTCACTTTTTTTGATATTTTAAATAAAAGACAGATTTATACTATTTATTTCGATCTAACTTTTATTTGTCTTGTATATATTCACGTATGCTAAATCAGAACGTGGAGAACTTGAACAGCCTGTACGACAGTTGTTGTAGAACTGGCTTTAGTTATTCAAGCCAACAAATATATAAACAATTCTAGACGAGCCCTTAAGTATAATGATATAGATAAAGGCACGTTTACAAAATAGTTCCTAGAAGGAATGTAATTACTTGTAAACTCTATATAAAAGAAAAAGGTATTACTTATAATCCGCCTTTCACTTATTGCGAACAATCTGAAACGCATTATAAATAATAAAGGTTCGACCCTTGTAATACATAATGAATTCAGAACAAAGATTACTATCGGGGATTATTATTGTACTAGCATTATGATAAACTGCGGGTTTTCCAGAAAACTTACGGCATTGAACCTATGTAAATATACAATAATAAAATAAATGTACAAAAATGAAAATAATATTATTCAGGATATTCCTGAATGGTAAATACACTTTGTTCAGTGAAATCTGAACAGTTACTAATACAAAATACATATTGTGGAATAATCAAACTTATTGTTTATTGTTATGTATATATTTACAATAAAAGGAGATAAATGTACTATTGACAATTATAATATTCAAATTTGTTGAAATTCTATAATTTAACTAAGAAACTAAGTAAATGAACAATACTCATACCTTAAAAATTACGTTCTTGGTAGATCTACTGGCTACAAATGGCTTTCGAAAAATGTCTTCGTTATTTCTAATATTGCTATTTAACCAGTCACCCAAGAATAAAGTTTTGTCACATAGATCTGTCAGGCTTAAGTTAGATGTAAAAAGGCTGTGAAATTATTTGTGATTCCTAAAATATATATTCTTTTCAACAGGTTATTTTTAACTTTATATACTTATAAAATTGCAATTCTGGAAAATGACCCTTTCATGTAATAATAAAAATTATTGGTGACTTATTTTTCTTATCGCATATTTGAAGATGCACTGGGAAAAATCTTTATCAATTTGTGTGCCTTCTTCATCACAAAATATAATTTCATCGCCGCAACTGAACTTTGATTGTGCTAAATTGAAATTTATCTAGTTGTTCTGTGTTGGTGTTGCACATACATGTGTCTATAAGTCAGTGTTAAAAGAGTGGTGAAATATTTAATAACTTCTAAGAAGAATTGTAGAATAATTAGAAAAAGATAAGTATGCTATGTTCATAAAAATATAAATTTTAATTCGATGTTTTTGGATGGAGGGCGTTTTTAAAGAATACGGAAATGTAAGTACAAAGTGGGTTTATGTTGTACTTGAAAAGGTTTTTCCCATTGAAAATAAACTTAATTTGAAAAATGGCGACAACCAAATTAATTTTTATATTTTGGTGAACAGATTAACTTATTTTATTCCAGCTTATTTCTATCTTATATATGGTATATTGTTACTTTCATTATTAGTTTCAGTTCCACCTGAAGAAGCTGTCGTGCAATCGAAATAATTGTCATACGATTCTAATAATAAACAATGAAAGTTTGAACAAGTATTTTGTTTTAACTAAATATTTACAATGGATTTTCAAGATCAAAATACTTAATATATATTTTTTATAAAATACATGTTTCAAAAAGAACTCACAAAAAACTACACATTATCCTCTTCATGTTGTTTTCCACCTTAGATAAATAGAAGAAAAAATTTGCTTTAAAATGAATTGTTAGTTTTGCTTATTAAAAGAATCAAAAATGACCATTTACTATTTCGTGAAATAAACTTTTTTACAATAAGTGGTTGACGTAACACTATATTTAATACACTGGATTTTTTAGTAGTAGGTGTTAAGAAACCAGAGAGTAAATTGTAATGTAGACTGTTGAAGAAAAAAAACTCTTACCACGTCCATGTTCGTATTTTAATACGTATTTCGACAACGAAGTTGTCATCATCAGTGGACAATTAACCACAATGTCGCACCTGGATACACGATAAATCTCGTACAGAATAACTCCGTGCAATTTTTCAGGCTAAAAAAACACGATGCGTGTATTTGGTTTTTAGCGCTATAAAACAAATACATTAAAAGATGTACATGTAGTATACCTTATATCTTAATATCTTTCGCTTACTGAAATCAATGTTTTGCAGGTGCAACAAATTACCTAGTAGACTTACAATCACACTATATTTTTGTTAACTATCCACACAATACATGAAACTACTCACCAATTATTTTTACAGAATTATATGATAAATCATCAGTCGCAATGCCTTAGTACTTACTTTCAAAGTATACATTCTACAATTTATTCAGTAATATAATTCAAACATCTGACTTATGTGATATACTGACTGAAAAAATTACAACAAATCATGAACAAAATATCCAAACCGAAAGGAGCGCTCTCGATGCAAATCGACCCTAATGTGAATGGTGTGATCTTGAATGGTAACCCAATGCAGTAGTTCGTCAAAACAGGAATGAACGCGCAAATTGGATAGTAATGTCTATACATACGCTGTGTAAAATTAAATGAAGTGTCGAACGTCAAAATTGACCCCATCTTAAAGTATATTTTATGATGTGAAAACTGATATCTATTAGTGTTAAATTTGACACTGAAATATTTTACCACCTGCACCGCATGGGACTGACACAAAATTCCTTATAGTGTCAAAGTGTCCTCCTAAAAATATCCAGTTAAACATAAAAGAAATCTTCTGGTACAAACACTGGAAACAGAAATAATCAGGCAGACAATT